>VXAY01004764.1:0-14542 GCA_013399855.1 Oxyruncus cristatus
GACTACGGCGTGACGAAAAGAACAAGTCCTTATCATTGATCAAAGCAAGAGTTTTATTTCCACCTGTTATGAGAACCCTTTGCTTATCAGCAGAGTCCAACACAGATTGGCAGACAGACTCAAATACAATTAAATAGAGGAAAAAATGAACTATATACAACAGGACAGACATCTACATAATATAAAGATTTTGTTCCATTATCTATGAGTTTTTCCAATGCAAAACATTACCGCAACTCAAGTGTATTCAGATTTTTTTTCTTTTTTTCCCATTAGAAAAAAGCATGTAATGAATTTCCTATTTTTCAGTTTACTGAGGCATTATATCCATTTTTAGATGCACAAAATTTGTGGCACTTCACAGGGTACATATAAGCTGAAAGTGTTTTTTCTTGGTTTTGTATAGTTTATGATATCTAAGTTTCAATTAGATGTATTTATGGAGACACTAACTGTAAAGTGTTATTTACATGGAGAGAGTTGTGCAAAGTCACTTAGGCTATGGCTAGTACACTGCGAAAGATGCATGGTTAAGGAACTCGCCCTCATCCCCAGAAGGGATCCCTTAAATCCTCTTCTGATCATTCCTCTCATGGAGCAGTCACCCAAGGAAAACTCTCCATAATTCAGTATTACTTGTTTCTTAAGCTACTTGGAGAAAGCTGTTTCTGTGACCCTTAAGGGTCTTGACTGTTTTAATGTTGGGTTTCTTCTCTTCACACAGTTAATGCTTTAAGCATTGACTATCTGCTTTTTGGGACTCAAATGCAGCTGTCACTGTCACCACACTAAGACAGCTGTAGTTCTTGCCTGTAGTTTATATTACCAGTGGGAGCACACAGGAACTGACTGTGTGTAACTCTGTAGCAGTCACCCTACTGCCACAATGCAGAAACTGCATATTCCTGCTGACAGTGCTGAACCAAAGCTATTCCAAACCAGGGTGGGAAGGTACTGCATTTCTTCAGACAGCCTTTAGGGAACAAAACTCTGGATTACTACATCCAGTAACATCCCTAAACATCCTCATTTAAAAAGAAGAAAAAAATCAACTTTACTTTGGGTTGCAAACTTCAAGACAGACCCTGAAACAGCTAATTACAAGAGCTGCTTTAATTAAAGGCTTCCTACACATCCCTAGGAGAGGTTAGCAAAGACACCTGCAACACCAGCGTTAACACATCCTACAGCTGTGCTGCACCAGGGCACAGAATGGTTCTTATAATGGTTTCCATAATCAACCAACTTCCAAAATGTGTCCAGGGTTAATTCTGGACTTTTTCACAGATATGCCTACTGCAAATCTGGATCATAAAACACTGATTTTAATCACCTTGTCTAAATAAACCTGTTTGTATCAGCTCATCTAGGATTCTACATCAGCTTGCACATTTAGTAACAGGCTTGAAGCAGACATTTAGAACTCAGTTCTGGGGTGAAAAAAAAAAGTGACTCTATAACAGTGCATAAACTGGTGTATTCCTGCCTTCTGAAATTAGAGGAATTCTCTCTCCTAGGACACATACCCACCTTCTCTTCTTTTTTAAAAAATACACATTTAAAGAAAGCTGGACAACCGTCAGGGCAAAGAGTGATTAAACTTCTCTCTCAAAAAGCTGCCAAGTTTACATTGCTACCAAACACCTTCTAAAGCCTCCACTTCCTAAATCCATGGCAGTACGGTTAAATTTTCAATCCTATGCACCAGGCTACAACCAGAGAGAACAGCAAAACAAACACTCTCAAAGCATTAAACAGGGAACAGCTGATACAGTAAGAAGATCTGTAGGTAGTTTGGTATTCAGCTGATAAGAGGACAGCATACAATTTGCTTCTTATTCATCACTAGGAAGCCTAGAGAAGTCTATATTCTCATTAGTTACTAGGAGAGAGTGTTACAGCACAACAGTAAACCCAAGAGACCATCTCATCATGTTAGAAAATAAATTCAGTGTTTGGATTCAAATAGAGGAATTCTTGGCAGTTAAAACAATCGAAGAAGTATCTTCACATTGTACATGTTGCAATGTTTCTACGTACTTTAGATCTCTTGGAGTTCATAAAAACACTTATATGTTTAAGCCTTCTGCTCAAAAAGCCTGACTGCTGGCCGACAGCAGGTTATTTTATTGCATAACCTTCACTGTCAATTTAAGACTTGTTTATGAAAACACAGCCCACCAGTACAGAACTTACTCTACCTGGGAAAAGATGACATGCAGGAAAGTCAAGAGTTGCGAGCTTCTTACAGGACAAAACCAAAAGCGTAATGAAATGGCAGATTGCTAATCTGTCTTCTGAAAAGGAAACTATTCAATATCTGTATGTGATGGTGGGAATAATTTATAGAGTAAGAAAAAACAAAATATTCAGGCGCCCTCATTTTAGCATTAGAAAAAGTAGAAGAAAATTAACTGCTTCCTTCCTGGTCTAGTTTATAGACAGTCATTGATAAAATATTATAACAAGGAACATAACAAGAAGCAGCTTGGACCATAAAAAAAAAGTTGTCTAGATACATACAAGTTGTTCTCCAAAAAAAACCCAAACCAGTTTTATTTGGATTTGTGCACAACCTGTTGCTCTTTAAATCTTCAGAGCACTGAAAACATGACATTTTCCCCCAAAATCCAGTTGAGACTGTCCTGAGAAGTAAAAGTACTCATATATAAATGGGATGATATTGTCTGTGAGTGAGTTTCTTCCTGCAGGTTGGGCAAGAGTTGGCATTCCTAAGGGAATCACGGAGGCACTGACTGCAGAAGACATGGCCACATTTCGTTGACACAATCAGTCGTCCACTTTGCACAATCTGGAAGAAAGGAAACCACAACAGGCACTGGAAGTAAAGAATTCAACTTTGCGGGTCTCCTGCCACCAGGCAAACAGGACTTGGATATCTGGAATTGCCTTTTACTCTTAGAATAATAAAGAACCAAAAGATCTTTCGGTGCCATCCTGGCAAAGATTTCTCCCTCTATCCACACCACCAAGAAGTGACTTGGAGTGACAAGTTAGTATGAGCTTCAAAGCAAGCTCTGTGCTTCAAGTCAGGTCTCTGCAACATCCCAAACAGGCCAACTGAGTTGTGCAGCTCCCCCTCTGCCCCTGTTCTCCCTCCCACAAGAGGGAAAGGATGACAGCATGCGGACTCTTACCTCTGAGTAGACATCCATGCAAATGGGACAGCTAACAGTACCAGACGGCCTTGTGGCAGAGAGAACAGAACAAGAAAGAACATGCAGCCATTAATCTCAGTGTGTCGACGGTTCCTGACACACAAAATGTCCCGTCACCATCCGAGCACAGACCAGCCACGACACATTTCTTTTGAAGGTCCCTGCATATCTTTAGCTCCCTCAGTATGTGGCATGTAATAAGAAGTTCGGGTCTCCCTGTCCTCAGGGAAAGGTTTTCACTAAGGGGAAGATGCAATCAGTCACCCTGCTCTAGCACTAGAAGTGACAGTGCAGTCTAGCACTGCACACCATAGGTAGGGCCACCAACAATGTCAGTAACAGCTCTGTAACAAAAACATCTACCTGTGCCTTAGAAACAAGTCATTCTAGAAAGGGAAGAGGCTGTCAAATTCGAATATCCCCTGTTCTAATTTAGCAACACACCTCTTCCAAGAACTCCTCCTTCTAAAATGGAGGGCAGGAACCCACGAACATCAGCAGACACTGAAAAACAAATTTCTACTTCCAAGAAGGAAAGATGGACTCGCTGGTTGTCACCCAGTTGTGCTTACAGACGTCCCTCTGCTGCCTTCAGCCTCCAGGACAGCTCTCTTGCACACACACTTGCCAAGGGACACGGCTCGGCTGCCTAAGGAACAAGTCCGAGCCCAACCGCTAAATCTTCTTCTCCTTCAAAACAAGAGCTTCCTGACCCTTTTCTTTCGAGACCAATCTTTATTTTCAACTTTCACAAGTCTACCCGCAACACTTGGCTTTCTTATGTCACTACTCATGCTAAAGCACCATTTGTAATTTATTAATTATAGAGGAATAGAAGGCACGAGATACCTTAAATTCAAGCTAACACCTACCCCTTGTTTCACCGTCAAAATTTAACTCCACTAATTCTCCCATTTTTACTACTCAAATTCTTTAGGCAGCAGCTATAATAGCACTTGAGTAGCAAATCATAATTAATGATAGTCTTCTTAGAAGGAAGAGGAGTCCAACACTACAGATTGCCAGAGCCATCTGCACTGTTAATCTCCAGCATCAGGGAGGACCTTTTTGTCAATGTTAAATGCTGCAGCACTGAATTCTTTCAGCCTCACCTACACAGAGCAGGAAAGCACAGTCTTTAAGAGATAAGCTTGAGGCCGAAGTAACAAACTAATGTTTTTTGTATTATCCAATTAGTGGGATCTGCTCTCTGAATTACTTAACAACTAAAATTGAAACATCTATAATCCACCGTCAAAATGCACTATGATTTAGAGTAGTACAGGCCCTTTCAATGGCATGTTTATGATCTGACACCCAGAAGTTCCATATGCAAGTTCTCTCCCAGATTTCCTTCCTGTAATACAAAAGGCTCAAAGCACACCGGCTTCATTAAATCCTGTACTTTTCCCTCTCCAAAGAACCACTTTAAAAAAAAGTTTATACAACAATTCTTATGTCCTTTGCCTTCCCTAGTCACAGAAAAACCAAAGTTCTCTTAATTAGTCTAACACATTACAGCAGGACTTTACTGTTCCTCTGCAGAATGGGGTCTTCACTGACTGAAACAGCAAGAGCCCTATCTCACACGCAGACATCCCAGGGCTCCAAAACACCCCTGGGACAGAACAAGAACTGGCCATAAGAGCACCATCTCCACAGTCGCCTTGCAAGGATACCTTGGGGAGGATGGCTGCTGCTTGGAGAAAGGCAGCAATTGGCACAGTGTGCAAAATAAGCAGGGAATGCAAAAGCGTTTTTACTGGAATTTGCCAGGCTGCTGCCTGCCCGTCTTGTGGTATCAAACTTCATTGACACCAACAAAAGTATTTCCATATCTAACACAACTACTAGAGCTTTGTATAAAATGCAAATGCATTGTGAGCTATGGCCTGTGACTAATCCCCCTACCTTGCCATACCCCCACACTCATCTTTAAGACTGTATACAAAGTTGTACATCTGTCTTGGGCTGGTTTTTCATCCTGAAGTGGAAATGGTATCATTTGATCATCATGCAGCATGGGATGTTGTACGCATTGAAAGAGGGAACTGAGTAAGTGAAGGCTTCAAAGACAAGTCAGGTGAAGGCAATACAAGTCAGTCCTGTCTGTGTCAGAAAAAGCACAACTCAATGTTTGGTAATTCATGAGGCATACGTACTTAGAGCTTTCGGTTTCCTCTTCCAGTGGTCCCAGTTCTCGAGACACTTTTTCAGTCACATACACATCATTATCTCTTGTTTCATCTTCATCATCACTACTCAGTACACAGCTGTCCGACTGTCGCTGGCTTCTTAGTCTAAGATTTCTCCTTTGTCGTTGATTCTCTGCAATTTAATTTTTTAAGTTAGCTATACTATCATATCTCTCTCCCTGGAACTATCCTTGAAATGCGAGATTAGAAATAGTCTGTAAGGGTTCCTATTTTAAATGAACCATACTCAACTGGATTAAAAACAACCTTAAACAAACTAGTTTCCTACACATTAAGGCTGAACACATCCAGGCATAGACAGAAGACAGAAAACATTGACAGAAAACATTTGCACTCTTACCCTACAAACAGCTAAAACATGAACTTAAAGATTCTCAGTGTCATGTTTCACGTAACTACACTACCTGTGAATCAATTTCCCCTGTAAAAGGAAGATACCCCTCCCAACCCCTACTGACAGAAACTGCTGTTAGTGAGGAACTGCAAGAGTTGCTGTGTGATACGGCAGAGAGAAGACTGGAGTCAAGTATCTCTGCAACTCCAGTGTCCATGTAACAATCATCAAGCACTAATCAATTAAAATGACATAAAGAGTCACAAAATTAAAGTCCCTTTCTGCCTAAGTGTTCAGCTACAACTTTTAACGTCAGTATTTTTCACTTGCTCTTGCTTCATTCAGAGCACAGAACAGATTACATTCTAGGTAAGCAGCTGACAACACACTAATGCATGTCCAATAATATAATCAGAACAAGGCTGACAGATATAAAGGATTAACTTCTTTACACCTGTAACTATTTTAACACCTTAAGTAGAAAAAAAACTTCTCTACAAAATCTGAAGCATGTTCGACTAGATAATGAAACTGAATACTATGACCACAAATCACTTTCTTCTTCAGTTCCTTCACTGCAATACAGGTTAAACAAATATTTTGACATTTTTTTATTCAAAGTTGATAATCCAGTGCTAATTAAAATTATAGTCAACTTGGGGCTTAAAGAAATTCTATATTTGGAAATTAAGAAGCAATTGGAAAAGCTTTGATGTATTTTATTTCAGGTACTTTCCACAAGCTCTGATAGTGACTATGAAACACACACTGGATTCATTCTCTTAAGACATCACCTAGATGCTTTAGCAATATCCTTTGCCTTTTCCTAAACGCATTTCCAATTCATGCTGCTCGAGCTCATTCAAAAAGGCAAACAAAAATAATAATTACGTTTAGGACAATTCCATTACCAATTTTAAAACGTCCACTCACCTTCAACAATCTTGCATCAATACATATGGGAAAGAAGAGAAAACAAAATACAATTAGACTTCGTTGTACACCCCTGGTGTTACATACAAACACCAGTTAAGCAAAGCAGTTACAACAAAACAAGCTAAGAATGGTAGGCTATTGCTCTTGTTTTAATTAAGAATGTTAAAAGTAGAATATTAACTGCTGCTCTCTAAACAAGCAAGTGGATGCCGATGGTTCTGCTCCCGCTGCTCCAATGGGGTAGAAATAGAGGCAGCCGATAAACCACCTGAGCCCCCTCCTCCCTGCTCCCCCATTTCAATTCCCTGATTTATGGTTTCAGGTTGGAGGTGATTCTTTCCCTCTTTCTCCCCAAACAGGCCGATTCAGCAGTGATGTCCATAAATGTTTAATATAAGAACAGCTGTTGAAGGAAAAAAAAATAATCCCAGACACCACTGTTGTCTTTGGTGGAACTGGAGCAGGGTCAATGCAATTGTAAAGTTTGAGGCCTTTCCCTTGCAGAGGTTGAGGAACAACCCCATCAAGAAGTACCCCCATTCTATTCCTGCTGCTTGTTTCTGACTTGCACAGCAGCAGTGGCATCCCAAATCTAAGAGGATAAACCACACTGCTGGCTGGATCAAAGTTTTCAAAACAGCAGTAAAGGAAAAAAAAAAATAGGTAGATTTTTTTTAAGACTTGTTAGAGTAATGAGATCAACAGGTTTGCACCCAGTCAGCTAAAGTTGTGCTTGGCTTCTCTGACAGGAGTACCTCAAACCAGCACTGCAGCTGAACACTTCATATAAGTCAAAGACTTACTCTTCTCTCCCTTGGCTTTTTTTGTAAATTACTGGACAATAGGGATATTTGAGAAAATTCTTCACCAAAAGGGTTGTCAAGCACTGGAAGAGGCTGCCTAGGGCAGTGCTTGAGTCCCCATCCCTGGAAGTATTTCAAAGACTTGTAGATGTTGTCCTTAGGGAGATGTTTTAGTTGTGGACTTGGTGGTGCTGGGTGATGGTTGGCACTCCATCATCTTAGAGGTTCTTTTCAACCTGAACAATTCTACGGTTCTAACTTTGATATATCTATAAAAGCTTCAACTATCTCTTTATGTTACACTACTCATGACTGATACATATTCATGTCAGGTTCTGGAGCAAAAAGATATTTTATATTATCCTATCACTATCTGCAAGTGCACCTCCAGAGCAGCTTCTGTGTTATCTGTAACACAGGGCTTCCATGCACTGACAAGTCAACTTTGAACTTAAAGTCAGATTCTATCAGGGAGCACAAGAGAAAACTAATTTGACTACAAGATTTAGACGAGTTTGCTTTTCACTCCTTACCACAACAGAATCATTGTGAGTTAGATCAACGACTACAGGATCTGAAGATTCACATGTGAGATCTACTACTTCTTCACCAGCTGAAAAACAGAATGTTAGAAATCAAGATCAGAGATTGCAGAGGAGTAAAGCTGCCTGCTACTGTAAAACAGGCTGAGATTCAACTGTCCATTTTCTCTACAGGAATGTGTCCAACATTTCACTCAAGTTTTGCCCTCAGCAGTCCACAGAGAACATTACCTGCCCTGTCTTCTGCGAGCTGCAATGCAAGGGGAACAGCAGCTGAGCTCCTCACACAGTGCTGTTGGATAATAACAGCTTGTGGGAGACACACAGCAACAGACAATTAATCTGACACAGCAGAATGTTCATCACACAGGAAAAAAATAATAACTCTGAAGTACCGTGCTGCACACATTCCCTTTAAATGAGGCACAACTAATGACAAGAGTTTTTCTTATCTTCTTCAAACCTGGGAGTTCCCAAACTTAGTTTGCCAGTCTCTGTAGCGGCAGCTGCAATGACTCCCAGCACATCTGAGTAGACTTCCAGATGTCTGAGAAGCTTCTGAAGACTTTTCCTATGCAACTCATCTATCACTAGTGCTAAATGTATTGTAGCTCAGCACTAAACCAAACAAGTTGTCACTAGGCTTGTTGTTTCAAGATGCCATACTAGGTGCTTCCATACTAGTTTTCCCTTCCTCTACACTAAAGGGCCTAGAAACTAACATTTCCTAGGCTAAAACACACATTCAGTTGAACACCAACCCTCAAGAAGCAGTTTCTGTTCTTGCCAAGTTCGAAAGAAAGCTTACCACTTTCTTCAAGTTCTATTGGCTCTGCTTCTGATGCCATTTCTGCAGTAGAAGCCATGAGCCTGTTTCTTTTTCGAGCTTGCCTAGAATTAACTGCTCCTCCACGGCGCTTTCGTTGAGTCTAAGAGAGAACAAAGACATAGCATTTTCTGTGTGAGTAATATTAATGTGGCCCTCAATTTTGCAACACCAACCAAAGCACACAAGGATACAGACAACACTCCTGGAATGGCTGTAGTATTCACTGAATGGTGATATGGGTTATTCCTACCTGAACGCACGGCATCAAGGGAAAGACATCACCTCAGATCTCTTACCAGTTGCCTCACCAAGAAAAAGCCTATCATGATGGTTTTGAAATGAGAAGACTAGTTCACAATTTATCAGGTTTTTGCTCACATTGTAAGCATTTCTGAACTACTGCTAGCACCTAGAGGGATACAAAATCTTCATTACCACTGAACATAAAGTTACATGAAGATTTAATATACTTATGTTCCTGTGTATTAGCTACACACTCTTAAAACAATTTTCAGAAGGACCATGGAAAACATATTTCAAGAATCAGGATTGCACTGAGTAGCAAAATACTTACTGTGCTCATAGTGTTTCTTGATCTAAAACCCCCGAACAAGAGGTACACACAACAAAAAAGTAATGGCAAGGAAGCTAAAACTGTAAATTCCTTGGATTCCTTTAAGTAGGTCACTGACAAAAAGTCCAGATTTCTCAGGGTCAGAGAACGATGTTCTTCCAAACCTATCAAAGAGAAGAGAGATTACCTATCTGCAACGCTTGTTCTCTTCGACACTCCCACTCAAAGATTCCTATTCCCGAGTCACCAGCTTCTGCCCAAAGCCAGAGGGGAGGGAAGTCCCAGAGTTCAGTATTTGAGCCTCAGACACCTGCAGCTGAGCCTGAAGCCTCAGTCATTCTTACCCATTAACTAAACACCAGAATAAGTGAATTTGACAACAAACTAGAAGAATTCTAAGGAATCCCAATGACATTGAACTGAAAAGCAACTGATTGACTCCCGAGGCAAAATCTGTGGGCAGGAATCACTGGGAGCTGTGTCATAAGCAGCCATCTTCAGAGAACCAAAAACTCCCTATGAGCAGTTCTCTTCTCCAACCCACCTTATGATTCCAACACCTGGGAGCCAAAGAGCTTGAGAGGAATCTAAAGCAAGTGGAGCAGAGAAATTTCAGTTTCAAAATACTTGCTGATGTGCAGGAGAACACGAGTTCACCGTAGCTGCTCTTGGTGCCTGCAGGTGTGTGTGCCCAGCTACCTGTCCAGGGGGAGAGGTGAAAGCATAAAGGCAGCTCCGAGTAACTGACAGGGCTGAAGTAACTGAGGGGACTGATGGCCCCATCTCAGAGCTCAGCTGTGGTACAGTTACCACGGGTCCAACACACAATGAGGAGCTGGGAGAGGGCATAAGGGAAGACCGTGGAGGGATCAGGAAAAAACAACTATGTAAAAAAAAAAAAAAAATTGCTGAATTGTCTTCCTGAGGTTATTACTAAGCCCAGAAATACATTAATGTATAGTTTCAATCAACACACCACTCAGCAAGTTTCTCACATTTTTTCATTTTAAAACTGGCACAAAAGGCACAACATGTCTTCCCCCTCTCCCCCCAAGCTGAATCATTTATTGTATGCCAGACTTAATGCTCAGTGAGTCCACAGGCAGATTCTGGTCACAGTAGATCCCATTTTCAGAACTGTTATGTGTAACACCCCCTCCTACCACAAATCTATTCAGTATCCGGTTCCTTTAAGGAATCTAAACCGACATGTACAGTTTTTCTGTCTCACCTTGAAGACTAAGGCTCAAAGAACACTGGGAACTGACTTTGTCTCTCGCTCCCCCAATGCAGGACTCACCCACGCATTCCCTTCCACAGTATTCTGTGTTCAGGTAGTGTGAGCTCTCTTTGAACACTTCACAATGTTCTTAAGGTCTAGACTTCATTTCACTTGTTAAGAAAGAAAGCTTTTCTGCCAACCTTACCAACATTCTTGGGAAGAGGCTATTTGACTCACTTTACTGAGTTCCTGCGATAGAGGACAAGAACTTTTCAAACAAGACCATGCCTAATGATGCACTTAAACAAAAAAAACCAAACCCAAAAGAACAGCAGGACTTTCTGTGAGCATATTTCCTTTGTGCTATAGGAGTTCCTAGTTCCATACAATTATTATTCATGGGTTTGGAGGTTTAAAGAGGCAAGGGGAAGAGGGAGGTGAAGGAGGAGGACGCAGCACAGGGGATGAGGGATGGGGACAGGGGAGAGAATCATCCCTAAGCCTGGCACATGCGCTGTTTCAAACTACTTGGTGAAAGACAAGCTACCACCTTCATCAACCAGATACACATGAAATGAAAAATAACTTGGGCAAAGTAGTTTTCTGCACACAGCAAAAGAAACAAGAGAGAGTAACACATGATGTACATTAGGAAGTTAAAACTTTTAAAGAATCTAAAGTCCTATTTCATCAAGAAAGTCAGGAGGCATTTTCCTTGATTCTCCTCAGATATGGAACTGGAAAAAATACTTGGGACCTTAAAAAGGCTGGGAAACGTTAGTTGGTACACACACCTGAGGATTATAAAGAAATTAACTTTATATAAGCTTATTTTTAATTACAGGTTCTTAGAACTGTTTTAAAACAGAACCTTTTCGAGCAACCTGATGCACTGATATATCTGCACTGACAAAAGACAGCAAAAAAGAAGCCCATTGTATTCACCAGGCAGCATGGGTTTGGATATAAAACACCCAGATGGTTTCCCAAGACCTGGCGCCGTTAGGATTTAACTCTGAATACAACCCAGTGCAATGGTTTGTTGACAGAGTATCTTTAGAAAGGGTTAAAACCATGAGGAGAGCACCTGGGATGACTCCAAACAAAAAACATTGCCCAGATTCTCTTTGGCCACAAGTGGCTTAAGTGCCAAAGAAGGGCTAAAACAGAAGAAAAAAACAAAGCCAACCAACCAACCAACTTACCTTTTCAAGTTATGGTGAAAAGAAAACCAAAGTAATACACAAGAGAAGACCTTCTGTGTGCTGTGCTAAGACCACCCCACTCACTTTTAATATCCACATTCTTCTTTAACAAGATATCAAGAAACAGATTATTTACAGGATTACTACGAAATGTCTCAGAGGATCTAGTATCAGACCTCAGTCGCAACAGCAGACAGAACCACTTTTTGACTTAACTGACAGAGAGCACCATTGCTATTTGCATGGCTTAATTTTCAGAATCTTCCACCACCAACAGTAGGCTTTCTTTGTAATTAATGCAGAGACTACATATGAGGCTCAAATGTTCTACCTGCAATGGCTCAAATCTTAACCTCTTCAGAAGCTGCTTCTGAAGAAGAAAGTTGAGAATTATACCCATAGGGAAGCTCCCCACTTTAAAACCACCTCAAAATAAATCACCATAGGCAGGTTCATCAGTATCAACACAACCCACCCGAGGAGAGTCATGTTTATAAAGAAAATCAGACTATTGGAATTAATTAAGACTACGGAAGTAGTCTCATGATCCAGCAAAACTTCTGTTTTGCAAGAACAAACCTCTTCTGTGGAACTACAGATTTCCACATGTTCTTGTCTTACTTGGGAAAATTCATTGAACATTAACTACCTGAACTGTAAGAATGCATACTGAAAAGAAAGCAAAGGTTACCTCCTTAAATACACCACAGACTCAGTCTAGCAATGCACAGGAAACACACCACAGGTCAAGTCTAGTAGTGCATAGGAACAGAGGTAAACACATTGCACATTAAGAGATACACTCACCAGTAAGAATTCCTTACAATTTTCGAAACATCAGGACCACCCAATTTAATAACACAATTTGTTACACAGGACTGGAGAGGACAAGTTAAATGATAGGGCCCATACACTCCTCTTCCAGCAGCCACTATGAAACCACACAGCACCAAGACTCCCAAGAGTGGGTGATAGATTACTTCATCAACCTCGTTCCTCTCAACCCCTACACATCCAACGACCTGATAAACTCACAGCTTCAGCTGGACTTTTTTTTTTTTTCGTATGTGAAAACTTAGCAGATCAACTTAGCAAGCCAATAAATACTTTTAACTTTTAAATACTTTTTACTGCACCACTGCAGGATGATAACAGCACCAGAAAAAGCCACTCCCCTTCCCCTCACAGGCAGAGCTCTCCACATGCAGTTGTTTAGCTCTCCCAAGGGCTTAAGCAGTGTTGACCTCACAGCAAACAGCATTTTAAAGACTATATCCACCAACCTTTCTCTGTACAGGTAGATACATGAAAAAAATAAAGTTCAAGCCATTTAAAATAAGAATGTTTACACCATCAGTGGTAACTACATCTATTCCTCATTTAAGTCTCCTATCACATTTTTTTCTCCACAAGAAAATTAACACTTTCACTGAGTTCAAGTTGACTTAATGAAACATGTTTGAATTACCACTCAAAAATAACTGATTCTCTAGACAAACTGAAAACTTTTTTGCACCACTCTGAAAACAAAGTCTTGGTTTCCCACGTCCTTAGCATGCATTGAGGCAAATTATCTTAAGCAAGAAATAGATATTTTCCCCATGTCTGACTAACATAAATGAGACTTTAGTTCATAATCATCCTAAACACAACAAATACATTGAAGTACCTACTCGAAGGAAGCAATAATGTCAATCCAAACGTTGGGAATGTGCAAGGCACAGCTACACTAAATATGTCAAAAGGTGGTATCCCATGCCTTTAAGACTTTGCTTCTCATTTCTACCCAAAGTGTCTCTTTGTACTCCTAACAACAGAAAACACTGTATGAAAGATGCAGCTGCACAACAAGATTTCCATGGCCAGAACATGCACATGCCAATCACAAAGTGCTAGTCTTAATTTTTAGGTTTTTTATCCCAGATAACACTAATCTGATATTTTACTCCTACAAAGCTTCCTATTCCTGCACTTCCAGTACCTTTAAAGATGCCCCCCCCTTTTTTTCAGATGCACTACAGCAACTTCAGCGAAAAGAGAAGTTGAATCTATTATGTGTTACTCAAATTAGGTCAAACACTCCCACACTACAAAAGCTTGGTGAGAGGCACTATAAACAGAGTAACATGAGAGATAACCAGCCAACCAGAGATATACCAGCCTGTCTGCTGGAAGCAGGCAGTTACATCTGCAGACAAGTATGGCATGTTCACGAGCAGCCTAAGAAAAACAAAACAGCAAAGCACCCACAGAACAGAACACACCAAACCTTTCCATCGGTCAGATGTGCTATTTCAGAGACGGACAATGGCCAGAAGAAAAGCTCCTCACTGCTCTTACTTGCACAAGTTTCTCTGAGAGGCCACAGCTTACTTTCAACAGTCCCGAAAATCAGATACAGAAGAAAGGAAAGCAAAAACAGTTGAGTCTTCCCACATCCTGTAATCGAAGTGCGGGGGGGAGGGGGGAGGCGCTGAGACTGGAGACAAACATTCCCCCCCTCCTGCTGTCACACCAAATGTGAGGGAAGAGTGACAACTTCACGCAATTACATCTACTGAATCCCTGCGGTTCCTCCGCGGGAGAGGAGACTCACCTTCCCGGGAAGAGGAGGCAGGGCCGGGGGCAGCCCCGCCGCGCCTGCACCTCGGTCCTGCCGAGCGGGGCAGGACAGGGCAGGGCAGGGCAGGGCAGGGCAGGAC
>VXAY01004764.1:14864-40446 GCA_013399855.1 Oxyruncus cristatus
GCAGGCCCGGTGCCACCACTCTCCTCCGGCCGAGCCCCCAGCCCGCCGCGCTCACATCAGCGCCGGCCGGCAGCGCGCACAGCAGCGCCCGCCCCCTCCCGCCCGCCATTGGCGGGGCCGCGGCCCCGCACCCCGCCGAGTGGTCGGCACGCACGTCAATCAGGGAGGGTTGACCGGCGGCCCCGCCTCTCCTCCGGCCGCGGGGCGGGCTGGGAGCTGTAGTTCCATGCGGGCGTGCGGCCTGTGTGGGGTTATTGGGGCCCGCTGTCACTTGTCGCTGTCCCTCCAAAGCTCTCCTCGGTCTCCGTGTTAGTTTGGCCCTGACCGCGCTTTTGCTGTGTTCTGCGGTGCTGTTGTCCCTGGAGGTAGGGTGTATGTGAGCTCTGGGGTGCCCTTCCCCCCCCTCCCCCAACCGTCTGCTGGTCTTCTGGAAACGTTTCACAGAGTCACAGAATCAATGAGGTTGGAAAAGACCTCTGAGATCATCGAATCCAGCCTGTGACCGAGCACCACCTTGTCAATGAGACCATGGCACTGAGTGCCATGTCCTGTCTGTCCTTAAAGATCTCCAAGGCAGGGTGCCTCCAGCACCTCCCTGGACAGCCCATTCCAATGTCTAATCGCCCCTTCTGTGAAGAAATTTTTTTCTCAGGGTGTTTCCAACACGCTGAGCAAAATTCATCAGAGGCATCATCGTGGGAGATCGTTACCTATTGCCCATGGCATAATTCCTCCAGATCCACTGTGTAACTCATTATAAACAATGGTGAGGTGTTTCAATGCCCTCACCTCACCATCAATAAGGGCTTTTCACAGCTGATTTACCTTAATGCAAGGACCATCTGTCCTCCCCTGCTTTCTCACTGCCCTATGCCCAGTCATTGGGCTATTTGTAGCTTTCACTGGTGACTTCTTCCTTGGGTGAAAAGTGCTGGAGGTTTGTACTGGGTATTTTTTTTTGCTTGCTATTCAAACGTAACTGTCTCTGTGTCTTTGGTTTCATTTAAATAAGAAAACATCTGTTTCTCTGAGGGAAAACATCATGTTCGCTAGGGCAGGTTGCATTACCTGGGCTGGCAGTTGTGTTACTGGGGCTGACGTGGGAGAGGGAGCCAAATGCCACCCAGCGGTGAGCACCCTCTGTCTGGTGCTTATCCCAGGCCAAACCCCCCTGGTCTTCCTCAGGTAATCTGGGCTTTGTTACACTTCCTGACACCATAGTGGCATGTGAAAGCTTCTGTGGTCTGACCATTTACACTGAAATAAGAGCTTTCTGGAATGTGCAGCTTTTGGCACAAGAAATGTTTCTTAGTGAGTCTGTCACTATGATCAGACAGGTGAAACCTCTGTTGTTTGGTGTTTTGATTTTTTTTATAGATGATTTCGGAGTCAGCCTTGTTCACTTAGTCTCATCTTCTTGGCCGCAAATAGTGTAACAAATGTGTAAATGAATGAATCATGAATTATTCGTCCACCTGTTTCCATGAAGCAAGTGTAGAGGCATTGCTCTTTTAATTACCTGTGAGTAGAAGAACCAGGTAGTGGCTGGTCCCTGCTACAGACACCAGGCAGCAGCCTGAGTGTAGCTGTGTGGCTTCAAAGCTCACCTGGCTCCAAGGGCGTTACAGCTGCTTTTGTAACACAACGCCAACAAATCCCACCAGGCCTTTGATGGCTCTGCACTGGGTCACCTCAGGTTTTGGTGTACCCCACACTGCTGGAACAGGAATACTAGAGAAGTTGCTCTAAAAGGCAGGGCCAAAGTTGTTTTGAATAGGATCTGCTGCGTCCAACCTTAAGTTACACTCTTCTGTCAGGAGGAAAGTGGTATTTTTTTATGTTATTCTGTGTATTCGGTTGCAGGACCTGCCTTCACTGAAAAAATCAATAGCCTATATTGATATAAAAATGTGGAATATATGGATATAAAAATAGGAATGTATTGTTATTTTCTTCAAAATACATTCTTTTATATTCCTCAAAACCTTGAATCTGAAGATGACTTTATGCATCAGATCCTAAAGTAGCAATAGGAGTATTTGCGACTTCTGAAGGTAAAAATTCCACAGCTGGATTATAGAGATTCCTTTATTCCTCAGTCCTTTCATTTGAGAGCAGGGAAAATATGGAGAAGGAAATAGTTATGAATCAGCTTGATTGCAATTCAGTAAAAATTTTGAAAACTTGGTCCAGAATCACAGGGGAAGAAGCCTGCAGTTTGATGAGGTTTTGAAATTTCCACGACTGCCCTATCTGCTTAGTGATGCTTTTTTCTTGCATTTTTAAATTCTCTTGAAAAAGTTTAACATGAACTATTCAGCTATGCAACATCCTAGACCGTGACTGTCAGCTGTTAATTGCTGGCTTCTGGAAAATCAAGGTGTTAGTCACCACTTAGCTTTGTTGCTCTGGAACACAGTCCAAAAGAATGCTGAACAACCACAAGGGCAGACAAACTTCCTGCCACCAAGGGTTTGTCATTTAAAGGTATTACAATCCCCTACTTGACATGGTGTCATAGTTCCCTTTTCTCTGTAGTTCTGTTTCTATGATTCCCTCTTTTCACTCACCTGTGTTCCTTAACTCTTGCTATGGAACATGAGCCCTACTTGCATTGCTTCTGTGGACTACTACAGCATTTACTTCGAGTGAAAAATACAACACATTTTATCAACTTGAGGGTTGTGGAAATGATCTTCACAGCTAGATGGCAACAAAAGAATTCCATTAGACTTCCTGCAATAAAAAGTGAGAAATGCAATGTTGTGAGAGCATTAGAAGCAGCTGCCTGACTCTAATGTCAGTGACAGTCTCCGTCAATTTAAATATTTGCAATAGCCATAATTAAACACTTAGTAACTGGCATTGAGTTAAAATGGAAATACATTACATAGTCTCACTGCTGTGCAGATTTTAATTCCGATTTATATCCTCCTTGGCTTTGTGCCTGGATAAGTCTTGTGATTTAAAGGCTGTTTTACACAGTATAGAAATTGTCATAGAGGGCAAATTATCTTCTAAGTGAGTAACAGAATTTTGACTTTTTCTGGAAGCAGCTCCTTAAAGAGATCAAACAATGTTATGTTCTCCTTCCATGGTTTAAATACTGAAGAGATTTACATCTGCAAACAGAGGGATGGTCTGCCTGGGTCACTGACTCTGGACACTGGCTCCTCGAGGCTATCACATCACCTAAACCTTCTAAACAGATTTTCCCTCATCCAATAAAACCAGTGTTGAAACTGGTGATCCTCTTACACACAGTTACTGTCATGTAGGAAGACATGTTAGAACCTTGGGCTGGCCATGCCTTCTGAAAAGATGTATATGTAAACAAATGCTCCTTGGGGTTTGCCCTCATTTTTATCCTTTTGGAAGATGAGTCTAGCAAACCATGGCATACTACACAATAACAGAAATACAGTCTCACCATTCTTACCCAGATATTTGCCATTCTGCTGTAGGATCTCTGATGATAAAGTTTCGGTTTCTTGAAGCTTTTGATTATAGCAGAAAAAAATCGTATCGTAATTATTCATTATATCATTATAAAGTAATATAAAAAAATAACATTAAAAAGAAACACACCCATTTTTATTCTGTTGTGCCTGTAAGACCCACATTTTTCTAATCACATTGTAAAGGTGAAATAAAGAATAAAACTCAACCTTGTAGTACACAGGTACACTGGGAGATTTCCAGCAGGCCTGAATTGGTTCCAAGAGTATTTTATTGTATATCAGAGCGCAGTATATAGGTTGTGGTTCCAATTCTCGCAGCCACACAGGCAGCCCTTTTCTCAGCTGCTTCTCTGGCCATCAAGCCGTGTTGAAGGAGTTTGAACTGTCTTTCCCGAATCTCTTCTAGTTCTCTCCAATTGTTCCCTTGCGATGAATCCTGCAGGAAAGACACACAGATGATCAAACTGCAGATGATACAGTGGTCTCCTCTTCAGAGGATACACTGAATTTCTACTTGATCCTGCTGGCTGGCAACACAGTTTGTTTTCTAACATGACTGGGAAACCTGTCAGCATCAAGGTAGGTGTGTGATGAACAGCAAGGTAACCTGAGCGGCTTGCCCAGTTTAAGATGATTTAAACACAGCTGCAACACTCCACAAAACCATGGGAATGATGAACTGTAACTTACCTCAGGTGAGAGGGGGTGATCCCAGTTTGGGATGGGGTGTGTGTGATGGGAAGCTGGGAAACACAAGAGTTAGAGACAGGGGGTAAGATGCTCTCTGGATGGGATAATAAGGGTGGGGAGGCATGTGTAGTATGGATGAGCCCTGCTCTGTGGTGGCAGAATGTGTGACAAGAAGGTGAGGTCAAGGCCACGGCTGGAGAAACTGTGCCTGTGCAGGAAGCAGGGTGTTGCTATTGCCAGTCATGCATGGCACCATCTGCCTCTGCCCCCCTTGCCAGTGCTGGCAGTTGAGCAAAGGTCTGTGAACAGCAGGTCTATTGCAGAGCTTTTCTCCTTATGTAATAACCAGACCTTGCTTGGCATGATGCTGGTTTTCTGGGGGATAATCTTTAAGAGTCCTGCTTGCTTTTTACGCTCCATTTTTTTTTCTGCAATCTTCCTCTGCAGGTTTAAAATGCGTTCATCTTTCATGGGCCTTTCACCAGACTGGGACTTTGTTTTCTTTTCTTCTTGCCTGCAAAATCAAAAAGAAGCAATGAGAAGGCAAAACAATATCATCCCACAGAATAAATCCATCTGAGCATATATTATCTTGATAATAATGAATTTGCTCTTGCTTCTGGGAAACAGCTAGACTCAAAACAGATGTAAATCATATAACTTGCATGTGGTGTTTGCAACTTGCCTCTCACTGTTTTCACCACAACATTACTAAACCATATAGAATAATTTTTTCCCACAGGATGCCATGATGACAATATCTGAAGTACTTCAAGCCTGACATGATATTCTTTAGAAAAAACCATGTGCAAAACCTGGGATAATACTGCAGCACTTTGCTTTTGAGAGTTATGGAGTTTTCCTTATATGATCATTAGTATTCATCCTGATCACTGTATTCCTTGGCAAACGAAATATATTCTTTTCTGTGTAATCCCAATGCTCAGATACAGAATCTCTGGGATGGTGATGTATTAATTAAGGTTAGTTGCTCTGTGTGAGCATAAATTGATAGCAGGATGTGAAGCATAAAAGTAAGGCATAAGAGAGAGGTTATTGGACAGTCTTCCTTTTTTTCTCCCCTTCTATTGTAGCAACTTTTCTGTCCTCTGGAATTTACATTTGATCTGGTTTTGCTTACTTTCCCACAGCTGGCTCAAATTACTCACAGATTCTTCATGCAGGTTGCACCATGTTATGTAGTGACTCACTTTTTTCATTTTTCTTTTATTCAACATTGCACTTGAATTTGGCTTAGTACGATCAAACTGTAGAGTTAATATTATGTCATGATCAGCTGTGATTCTCAGCCACATTCAGAGCTAAGGAAGTGTCAGATCTTCCAAAGAATGCATGTAATTATATAGGGTATAACCAGGTTAGATCTGATGCAGCTGGCAGGGATAGTTTATAAAAGGCCCTTTTATATAGTGCAGTGGTGCAACATTACAGTAACAGGTATTGGAAACCAGATAAAGACTCCAAATGACCCAGAGCAGAGTGCACCAGGGCATTGTCCAGCTGATTCTGTAACTGTCATTCTGCCAGTGGCAGAACTAGTTTCACAGACAAGATGCCCCTTGGAAATAAATGTTTTACAACTGAACTCTACCCTTATATCTTCCGTCTTACATCAAGTGTTTTCAGTGTAAGACACACTCTCCTCAAGAAGCTGGCAGATGGGGAAGAAGGAAGAAGTTTCTTCTGATTCTAAATCCACCAATTTGCCTTAAAAAAGTGTCTGTATCAAGACTCCAGGGATCCAAACACTTCTTTCATCTTGGGAGAGATAGCTTTTGCCTGCCTCGTTAGCTTCATCTTTGCTAACAGGAAACTCTCCCTGACAGCAGATTTTCTTCAGAGCAGCCATTCCAAACTAGAGGGCCCAAAATCCTCAGGGAGTGGATGAAGGGGAGATATGACCTCTCTTACATTCTAAAATGTGACTGAACTCCAAATCAGGGGCACACTTTAGCTTGGCTTCTCATTTCCAGTTGCTTTCCTGAAACACTTCCCAAACCCCTCTGCTTCTTGTGTCATGCTGTCTGGTTAGGATAACATTTCCTTATCCTCCTTAATACTGTGATATATTCTACTACACTGAGATTGATTTTTAACACTATTCTGTAGATCTGAAAATTATGTGCTATCACTTAATCTAATTTAGAACAGGGTTTATTTCTACTTGCACTGAATCAAGGCATTGCATTCCAAAGGATATAGGAGAACATAACTCTAAGGTTTTACGTAAATACTTGATGATTAGATCTTGTCAGTGGGAATAAACAACAAAACCTTTCCTTACATGCAAATCCAGATTCTTGTAAATACAATTAAAGGAAATACAGCAAGAGGTTTAACATCATGAATCAGCAGCAGCTGCTTCTGTATTAACATTGTAAATAGTTCCTTATCCCCAGAGTAATATTCAGTCCTCTTCTACAGGAAGTCATGTGCCAGTCATCTACACTATTCCAAAAAGCTGCCAATCCCAAAGATTTTCAGATGCCACACAATATCATAACCGAAACTCCAAGAGGGGAAGGAATGAAAATCAAAATTTTAAAATTCTGTTTTTCTGTGATGGTATGGTCAGTTGAGAACTTTCAGGACTCAGGATAGAAAAACCTCTTATGATCTCTGTGACCTCATATCACATATTTCCAAAGGAAATAAGGTAACAACCAGTCAGAAAGGGCTAGTACACACTTAGAAAAATCCTATCCATATTCAATATAAAATGATATGATAATTTATGAAAATTCTTCTGTGTTTAAAAAATGGCAGATTTGAAGATTTGCACAGAGAATTCCTCCTAGAAACTGCATTTTGCTCTTCATTTACATTTTCAAACTCCAGCTTGTATAAAGAGATAGATGTATGACAGCTCTTAACTGACTCAATACTTGTAGGAGATGGAGTAAAAATTACTACTTAACCATTCTAGGGACCAGAATATCAACGTAAGCAGCTGAGACTGTATTTATAACCTCACCTGCAAAATGAAGTCTGGTGCAGTAAACAGATTTTGTTAAAAAAAAAACAAAAACAAAACAGGATTGCCTTATAGTGCAATAAACATTTTTTTTATTTCCTCATACTCTCAGTCTCAGTGACTAGGGCTCCCTGTACTTCCCTCCTTGCCTTTTTCTGTCCTGCACCATATAATTCTTAGTTACCCCAGTAAGTAAAGTGAATGTATCTAACTGTTAACAGTTCACTGTTAAGGCAGTCATTATTTTGATGTTTAAGAACTCTACACTATTAGACTGATTACTATTTTGTATTAGTGTGAGGGATTTAAGCACTCAAAATCTGACTCCTTTCCAAAACAATCAACTTATTAAGCATCTAATTTTTGGTGGGAAAGTGATTTTTATTCATAACAGTGTTTTCCTCATTTGAAATAAAGATTATGAGGGTGTATAATCACTGAATCACAGAATAGCTGAGGTTGGAAGGCAACTCTGGGGGTCATCTTGTCCATCCCCAACCTGCTCAAGCAGAGCCACCTCAAGCTGGTTGCACAGGAATGTGTCCAGATGACTTTTGAACATCTCCAGGGATGGAGACTCCACAACCTCTCTGGACAACCTGTGCCAGTGCTTTGTCACCCTCACAGTAAAAAGTGTTTCCTGATGTTCCTCTTGTCCTTTCAATGTCACCACCAGGAAGAGCCTGGCTTTGCTTTTTTTTACAGCCTCTCTTCACATCTTTGTATTTCTGATCCATTATTGCTGATAAATCTTCTCCTTCTGTTTCAATGCTAGTGAGGAACTCATTACCAGCAGTAGGAAATGAGAAACTAAATCTTACTTCCTTATTGCAAACATACACAGGACTCTTTTAGAAAGTATTTCTTAAATTTGTGAAATCAATGAAATCACGAGCATCATGAAGTACCAAACCAAAGTCCCTCATGTTGTTAATTATCCAACTTTTTTTTCTTTATTCTAGGCTATGTCTTTGAAGTCCTGAAGCAACAACCATACACCGCCATAGCATAGCACATGTTCCCCTGGTACTTTTTTCCCCCTCCGTGTGCTGTTTGCCCCTTCCCTCAGTTCTGTGCTGTATCTCAGGGTTGTGCTGCCAGAGTGTCTTATGAGTTTTGAAGGATGGGCCTCCATTCTCCAGTCCTCACCCAGAAGGCCTTTGAACCCCTAAGTCAGACCTGGACACTCCAGGGAACACCTGCTTTAGGAAGTTTGTTCTACTTGGATAGGACCATCACAGCCGTTCATCCATAACCCCCCCTCCTGCTTGTCCTCTTTCTCAGTAAATTAGCACGTATTCAAACACACATAAATCTGCTGGGCCTCAAGTTTGAAATCTGAGAACTCAAATGTTCATCCATTTCATATGCCAGTGCTGATTTCCAAACTGTGTGAAATTCTTGCAAGTAAAGGGACGTCCTGTATCTACACTGCATTCATTGTTAAGGGTTCTGCAAGCGCTCACAAAGCCACTGCTGTGATGGATGTCACGGCTTGCAGTCTGTTAAAGGCCGATGTCTCAGTAATTTTTCATGTTCCACTTCCTATTCTGTTTAATATAACTCACTGTAGGCCTGCTCAACGTGCTTCTTTTGTGTTGATGTATGTCTGTTTGTAAATGACATTGAAAGGAACCTGCTTGATAGGGACCTGATTAAACTCCAGCTGACATTAAAGCACTTTTTTTTAGCAAAGTTTAGCTGCCATACTTTAGTTGATTAGCAGTAGCCTTCAACATAATGCAATTTAAGATATAAACACGTAGTTTTATATTGATGCCTAAGGCTAACTTATGAGGACCATTGGTAAGATTTGCTATTCTATCCCTATAATTAATTAACTCTGTAAACATAAAAATTTGCTTTTTACATCTCTTGTGCAGCATATCAAGAATACAACCCAAACAATTAATCTCTCACACTGATTTAATAGATATTTCAGAATTCAAGATCTGCAAATAAGGCTTAATACACACAGCCTATAGTTTCTGTAGAGAGGAATAAAAACTGCATCAAAGTGTCTAACATTTGTAAATGCTATGGCCAGTGTGCCATATTTCTGTATTAGCAGAAATAACACCAGAGATTTGGATTCTAGATGAAAATGCGTGAAAAACACTCCCAAAGAACAACATTTTTTATATACTTTTTATAGGAGTCTTCCAAGTTTCATACATAGATTGCCTGGGAGCCATGAAAAGAAAATGTTTACAACATCTATAATGACACATTGTATTTTCTTTATTTGGAGAGCAAACAGGGCACCATTAAAATTACTGTATTATTTATCATAAGTCTGACCAGAAGTTTGCAAATTTAGTGTTTAACTTCATTTGGATTCTACTGTCTTTGGCATGCTGCTCTGTTCTAAAAAACATTTCAAATGACAGGACAAAAAAGTGAATCAAAATTAGCTTCTCATTCAAGCATAGCTTATTTCAGGATCAGAGCAGCTTTAGGTCTGAATTAAGCCAAAGAGTTTAAAGGAACCCGGTCCTATACAAAAGTCACAGACTGCACATCTAGCAGAACAGATGATTCGTTAGGCAGTTACTAGTGAAACAGGTTTCACGTAGTACACAAGTTCTTAATGTCTAGTTTGTGTCTCTACTGGAAAGCAGTGGCTTGAGTTGCTCCCACAGGGCTTCACAATATTGAATGCTTAGCAATGAGGGTGTATTTCCAGCTCCAACTCCATTTCAAGTTCTTAAGTCTTAAAATCTTGTGTTGATAAATGCCTTAGAAAAGAGGGTCACTGATCTGTGCAGTCAATCCACTGCGGCTGCAGTTATTGATTCATTCATTAAATTCATTAAACTATCTTCTTAAGTACTAACGTACTAAACCCCCAGTCTTTGGAGATCAACTATCAGCAAAAAAACAAATTAGAGCTGAGACCCGTGTAAACTGGTTAAAGGAATACGTCAGTAGGGCCTTCTGTAATTGAGATTTAGAACTGGATGATTAATCAATAACATGAACTGAACTCTAAGAAGCCACCTTCAGCCAGAAACATGAATCTAAGACATGTCTAAAGACATATGTTTGTAGCCTGATAGAACATGTCTTCATTCAGAATGTCAGCCTGAAATCAGATTGCAAAAGAAATATAGCAAGACAAGGACTAACCTCTCAAAGCCACCAAAGGGAAAAGGTGAAAGAAAACTTGCAAGAAAACAGTGGCAAATATTCCAGATGCAGTAAAAATGATGTAAGATGTGTGCCATATTTTTTTCTTTTACACAGGCTCAGCTTTATTTGTAAATAGCTTTAATTTAGGTTTTAAACCCTTTGTGGAAGGGAACTGTGTTCTGCATATGTGAGGCACCTATGTTAGTTATGGATCCTTGATGACAATTAATAATAAATATAATAATTAAGAATAAATATGAATAACGAATGCAGAATTTGATCAGAGAGCCTGTAAGCAAAGAATTTCCTCTTTGATCTACTGCCATATTTAATTTATAACTTATTATTGCTATCAGAAAATATTCTTCCTAAATTATTTTTAACTTCTGGAATAAGGCTTGCCTTTTGACATTACAGATGATATTCAAGGAAGAAAGCTACAGCCCTAATATTGGTTTAGATGAAAACAAGAAACCACTTTAAGTGGCAAGCTAGAATGATTCTAATTACATCAAATTAGTTCTGATTAGCTGAAAAGGAACAGAAGAAAGGCAAAACTTCTTTCTAAATATATATTATTGGCTCTGAATCCTGGGGCCATACTGTCAACACTAGCCTATGGAGTGTCTTCAACCATAAACGATGAAAAAGATTTGTTAAATCTGATGCAAATTATTTTCAAGAATAAAACGGAAATCCTGTCCCCAGTGTAATCCTCGACAAAAGTCATGCTGATCTACAAAAGGGCAGTATTTTGCTCTGTACTTGTTCTTCTCCTCAAGGGGCTGGCAAAATATTAACAAAGTTGCAATGTCTTAAATGTCACATGCTGTTTTATACTGACTTTAAAGCAGCTGCTCGTCCAAGTTCTGCTCTGAATTGGGAAATCTGGTCCAGTTTTTCTAGAATAAGTTGTTCCTTAGCTTGTTTTCCATGAATTATCTGGTCTCTCTTCTCTTCCTCTGCTGCCTTCTGTGCTTCTTTGAGTAGAGCGAGGCGTTCACGTAGTTCCACTATTGACATTTCACAAAATAAACCATGGCCACCAGTCTAGAGAACATGAAATATAGGTTTAAATAACACTGTAAATACCAAGGGGAGAGTAAATGAGTAAAACCAGAACATTTTGATTGTGTTCCAGTGCATGCTGAATATATTCTGACTTCCAGAAATATAGGGATGGCCCTAAAGTAACTGGTATTTAAAAGCTGTTTTTAAAATGTGGAGCTTATCTCTCGTATGTGTGATCATAAAATATTTAAAGAAAAAACACTGAACTATACAGAATATTAATCATAAATACAATATATTTGCTCTCCAAAAAAATTCTAGTTGACTTTTAGTTTTAATTACACTTTCCAATTTTAAAAATGTGCAAAACTACTTTTATTTTTTAATGTGTAAAACCAGAACAGACTTTAAACTAAAAAATAGGTACCACCACAGGTAAATGAAACAGCAAATGTTCATTTATCATTTATCATCGATGGTGAATGGAAATAAATGTAGTCGGTGGCTGGTCACAAGTGGTGTTCCTCAGGGCTCAATATTGTGGCTGGTCCTGTTTAACATCTTTATCAGTGATTTGGACAAGGGGATCAAGTGCATCTTCAGCAAGTTTGCAGATGACACCAAGTGGGCTGGGAGTGTTGATCTGCTGGGGGGCAGGAAGGCTCTGCAGAGGGATCTGGACTGGCTGGATCAACAGGCCCAGGCCAATGGTCTGAGGTTCCACAAGGCAAAGCCCTGGGTCCTGTCCTTGGATCACAAGAACTTCCTGCAGTGTTACAGGCTGGGGATTGAGTGGCTGGAAAGCTGCCTGGAGGAAAAGGACCTGGGGGTGCTGGTCAACAGTGGCTGAACATGAGCCAGCGTGTGCCCAGGTGGCCAAGAAGGCCAATGGCATCCTGGCCTGTATCAGGAACAGTGTGGCCAGCAGGAACAGGGCAGTGATTGTCCCTCTGTACTGGGCACTGGTGAGGCCACGGACTAGCCATGGATGTTTTTTATGTTCTTCATTTGAATACTCATGAAAGAAAGGAAAGGAAAAAACCACCAAAACAAAGGATTCTGTAATTTAAAATTGCTAGTGTCATTTAATATTACTCTATGTTCTTCTTTCAGTGTAGATAAGAAAAACGGAAGAGTATTTTCAGCTAATCTGGTTCTGATTTAGTGGTAAGGTAACAGATTTCTGGATGCTGCCTAAGTCTGGGCATTACAAAGCCCAGTCTCAGGTGTATCAGTTGTTGTGCATCCATAGAAGTTTGGGATACAGTTCCTGTAGACTTAAACACACTCACACAAGTCATTTGCACAGCACATATGTAACAGCTCAGAAGGTTTTGGGTTCTCTTGACCATCTCTTTCATATACCTGAATGTTGACAGTTTTAAAAGCAAATTGATTTTGCTAATTACCATGGCTATCACCACTGCAATATGAGCAGCTATACCTCAGTCCAACCTTTATGTTCATTCAGTTCTTACCCAGGACTGACAAATCTTTGAATTTGTTCATAAGGATAGAACACCTTGTAATCACTTGCCAGTTTGTTTTTGTAAGGTATTGGGAAACCCAGATTCTATTGGCAAAAAAGAAGGTTCAACGGAACTAAGTCTTCACTTACAATCAGAATATTGCTCTTGATAAAATTTTTTGGTTTATAACTTTGTGAAAGTTCCATTTCAAATCTAACCTTTGTGTTATGGGGTCACTTTGTACTTAATGCACCCAGCCTGCGACATATCTGCATTCAGTACACAATTCCTCTAAATGTGGGAAACATTCACAGGATACATTTATGTAAAAACAGTAGTTCTGCTTTTTGAGCTTACCTCTGTTAAGTCAATAAACTTGTGTCTGATGCCAGGTATAGACTCAAGAGCTCGTATTTGTTGAATCAGTTCATATCTTTTCTTAGCCTTCTCCTCCTCTTCTTTTAAAGCTTGCCGAAGAAGTTCTCCACTTTCTTCAGAAACTTGCTGAGCTGAAAGATAAGAATTAATCTCTGTTAGCTGTTTTCCTATTTTAACAAGGAGTCCATCTGCAGGAAAATTCATATGCATTTGTGAATAATGATAATAATACTGATCTGAAGGTACTTGAGGGAACAGTCTGGCATTGGTGGGAGGAATCATTAGAGAAACAAATGAGTACTTCCCACCTCCAGTATCTATCCTTCTATTCAGCTCATAAATGTACTGTATACATACACAGACACTTTGAATTACTGCTTTGTAATTCCTGTTCTCATCTGTGCATACCTTTTCATTATTTAATGAAAGGATATTATACAATAGAAAATATTCATAGTTTTCCAGGCTATGTATATCCTAGGATCACTGAATTGCAAAGGCTGGTGGGCTCTGCTAGTCCATTTTGGAGTGGCTAACACTCTCTTGTCTGCCTCAACCCTTATGGTTACAATTATGGAGGTACACAAGCAGAGAAAAGTCTGCTCCCCAAGATATGCCAAACCAGAAGCAGTCTGTTCATACAGCAGATGTTAAACATGGCATTGCATTGAAATATGTACAACCATGTCAGTGAAACAGCCTGGGCCTTATTAGCTAATGCATTAACTGAAGAATTTTCTTTAAGGGTAATGGAGGACAAGTAACATTATTTCCCTTCATCATAACAACTGGTCTATCTTGGAGGTGTTACATCCTTCTCCCCTGTGATACTGTCCTTCTAGAAGATGGCTTTTCTTTAAATAGGTACAGTCTTCTTCTCCGGATGGCTTTTTCTGGAGAAGGCAATAATCTTGAGCCATGATTCTTTCACACTAGTTGCCAGACAAAAATGATACGAATCACAAGAATCTGAGCTTCATGACTTGACAAAAAGCAGAGTCATTCACATGTGCTACTTTTAGATGGAAGGAAATCTGGTTGCAGAACATTAGTCCTTTATTTCTCCCACTTAAACAAAGACGAATTCCCATGACCAATAGCTTAGAATTTCTGATCTATCCAGCTTATTCCTGGAATTCATATTTATACATTCATGGGAATGTATAGCCTGGATCTTTCCCTCTATTTCATTTCCCCCCCCTGTAAAAATTGGCCCACTAAAAGAAAGATGAAGTAATCTGGGGACATTTAGCATCATCTCTCATTTTTCTGGCAATATAAATACCTATCTGCTGTTTGTATTCCTGGAGCTTTGTTTTTACTTGCTTTACATTCTTGTGTCCTTCCATGACCTGCTCCGCCAGCTCTTTCATTTCTTTCTGTTCCTGTAGACGTTTCTCTGCATGCTGGTGCATCAGCTCTGCTTTCTAAATTGCAAACAAAGAGGTGAGCACAACTCCTGATGCCTGGTGACCCGAGTGCCTCAAATCATTGAAACAGGGCAAGGACAATTGGATTCTAACTATTACATCATCCACAGAAGTAGCAAAGGATATTGTCTGGGGACAGGAAAGAGACACAGATTTAAGTTCCCTTCTCTGTTTTATTTACTCACAACTGCCCTCCACAACATTTGTGCTGCTATTTTCCATGATTCCCTTCTACATGTTTCTGAAAGCAGACAAAAAGAGCCATTTCTGGATCTGGTTGTGAGATAGCAGGAAGTGTGGTAATCTAATATAGAGCTGTTTATGTGCCTACAGGATCTTCTTGGGCCTAAGCCATAGCTCTGTAACACAGCCCACTCGTGGCTACCACGTTCCTGTGTTTATCAGAGGAAGGGAACAAGAAGCAGGAAAATGGATTTTCCCAGACTAGATTCCTTGCTGTTCTTTCTGTTTTAGATGTAAGACCAGAGTTTTAAAGGGAGGAGGAAGGTCAGCACAACAGCTGTTGGTGCTCAGTGTGTCTGGAGATCTGCATGTGGATGAAATGCCCTGCTGGCATCTGTTGACAGGCAAAGGGAGCTACCTGGAATTGTCAGCTTAGAGCAAGTCTTATTTGCACATCCCCAAATCTATTCGTATTGGGGCATTTCTGTTAACAAATAAAACACATATGCTTTGAAATTGAATTAAATATAACAATTGCAATAATTTTGGTATGAGTGTGAGTGATCACACTATGCAGTTGAATATAGTAGGGTTCACTTGCTACAGTCTGTCTAAACAAACATGAAGACTCGATGCCAAAAAAAAGATTGGAAGATTTTACAGGACAGAAAAGGAGCTCACTAAGCAAGTTTCCCTTTTGCAGCATGGTCTTCATGAAAATTTTGTACGTTTGCTGTCCCACCTTATGTTGCTGAGACACTGAAGAGAGACATCTGATTGAGATGGTCAAGAGACAAGTACTGGCCTACAGGGCATAGCAACAAACTGGACTAACAGAAAAGCCTGTGATAGGGGCTATGAAAAGTTTAAAATCTGTAGTATATGTTGATTATTGATCACCTGTTTAGTTTAGAGGAAAAGCACTGGGAAAATGTGATGCAAGTTTGGGAAAATAATGAAAACATCTAGCAATGTTTTGGGAAACTGATTTGCCAGATCAAAAACTGTGTGAAACTATTTCTTGGCAAAAATAGTCTATTTTCCATATAGATGGATCCAAAGAAGGTTCTCTGCCTGAATTTTCCCCTAAGAGGGACCTAGGCATGTCAGATAATATGAAGTCAATTGAATTATAACAGTTTAAGAAAAATTCTTTCATATTTGTGGCTCTCATTTTAACAAGATAAAGAAATTAGTCCTATATTTTATCAATTTCATTGCAAATGATGCTTCATATCTCAGTATCTGTTCAAAAGGGATTTCCACAATGATGTGAATACAGGGGAGCATGCTTTAACCTTCTGCTTTTATTCAAATTACTTCTTAAGTGTTATCAATCACTTGTAAAAAGTACTTAAATGTACAAGCACTGCTGTATCTGGAAGTTATAGCACTATTTTTCCTTTGTTTGCAGACTTCAGTGAGTAAAGATTCTGCACAGAATTTTTGCACCTTCTTATAGTATGTATTATCTGTGAAATGTTTTACGATGATTGCAAGTAAGCAAAATTTGAGCATCTCTGCATTACCTCTTCCCTCAATAGATCAGCTTTCTTCTTATTTTCTTGAATTACATTCTGACGGGCTAGAACTGCCTCTTCATGACTCAGTTTCCCTTGAAGCCTCCTACACTCTATTTCAGCCAGCTGTTCTTCCAAATCTTTTCCACGCATCTGTTTTTGCCATTCCAAGAATTCAGATGGGTCTCCAAACCCTTGTTCCAAATTTTCAACTCTACAAGAGAGAAAAGAAGAGCATACTATTCTAGGGATCTGGCTCTGCAGCCCTTCCTTGGTTCATAAAACATTTCCAGTAGTTTTTTGTGATAGGAAGGGTTTGATCTCTGCTGAGAAAAAAGTCGGTCATCGCAAAGTCATTTGGCAGATACATTTTAACTCCAGTCTAAGAGGTGTTCCTACTATGAGGAAAGCCTGAGAAAGCCAGACTGGAAGAAGGCACATGAGAAGCATTGACCTGAAAGTTTTCAATAAAACAAAGCCCCAAGAGAGGGCAAACTTTAGCTACGTATGGATTCTTGTAAGGAACAGAGAGAATCAGGCTGAGGTATAAATATTTTCTCAGAGGATTGCTTTCCTTACAGGTAGAAATAACAACTTTTCTCTTTGGCAGTCTTCTTGGCAAGTTTAACGCAGTGAACTAAAAACTTCTGCTTAATTCTGTTTCTGGTTTGCATTCTGTCAATTCAATAATATTGCTGTAATGAGGCAAAGAAGTATTCGGCTATTAAGCGAAGTCACATTCTTATTTTTTGTGCTCAGCTGAGAGAGAAAAGCATAGCAAAGCCCTGGGGCTGGCCCATCAAAGTCCTGCAGCAGAGGAGAGAATGATCCAATAACTAGGGCAGAGACACAAACATGCAGTGAATTGCATCTTACTGCTGCTACCCAATGCATATATATGTGTGTATATAAATCTATATCTATGTATCTGTTGTGTGCATAATGCAGGTGAAGATTAAACTCATTAATGTAAAATAGTTACAGGGGAAATCTATTCCTTTGCTGAGTAGAATAAATTCTGCCAGCTAGAGTGAACAGTATCATATGTAATACAGAAGAGCCTCAATATACATACATAGAACCTGAGTGATGTATAATATCTTACTGCTAAAATCCTGTTGCATGTACCAAAAACTGAAAGGTCGAAAGACCAAGTCACACCTTACATAGTCATTCCAGGACTTAAAATGCTAACAATATTTAGTACTTAGCCTGCTAAGTCAGGTGGTTTAGAAGCAATACTAAATCAAGATGACATGATAGACATTTAATCTTTGTTAAAATTTTTAGCAAAAATGTTCTGTAATTCTAGTTACAGAATACAATCTGCAGCGGCCATCCAGGAATCATTCTTTCCCTAGTTAACATCCTCTGAAAACCTGTCCTGCTGAATAATGATTCCTTATGTCAGAGGAATCCTTACGTATTTCTCAGAGCCCTAAGTGCACCACAAGGACCCACAAACTCTTATTCCCACCCTACCACCACCGCCCAGGATTTAGAGCTTGTGCTCAAAGACAGCTGTGTTGCAGTGTGATCATGTAACATGGGACTGGGCTGAGGGAAAAGAACTGTGTGAGGGAGAGCTATGAGAAGTCCTGCTGTGTGGGAAGAGTTTCATCCCAGGAGACACATTTAAGCCAGTGTTAAAAGCCTTGCCTAAGCTATGCTGCAGGTATGCCTGCACCCAGCCTAGGACCTTGCTGACCCTGCCTTGTTGACCTGGTTTCCTGGCTGGACCTCGGCTCTGACTCCTCACTTTGGACTCATTCTGCAATCCCTGGGCCCTTGGCTGACCCTGCTGTCTGTCACTGGATCTGCTCCACTGCCTTGCCAGGGTAGTACGGAACTGAGCTGCAGTCAGTGAGGACACTGTCCCTACAATGTCTTGCTGTCACCCTCAGCTCCTGGCTTATCTCACCTCACGGAGCAGCACATTCTTTGCCTGCCATATCTTACTGTGATAGAAATGGACAGGTATTTTTATATACAAATAAACAAGTTCAAGTATCAAATTTGGCATGTAGTTGACCCCAACCATTGAAGAAAATGGAGATATATGAAATTATTTGGCTTATTACAGATGCACCTTTATGAAGAATACAGAAATAGATGTTTATTATGTATTCTAGAGAATCGGAATGAATATAAAAGTGATCCCTGTTGGATTTTGCAAGTGGACTCTAACCCGAGTGCTGAATCAGAACACAGTCATGCTGTACAGCATCTACAGAAAAACAATTACTTTAATGTAGACTTTTTTTTTCAACCCACTTCCCTCTTTATTTGTCAACCATCTTTATAGAGTAGCTTCCTAATGCTTACAGCAGATCCATTAGTTTAGTTTACCAGTCATTTACATGTATTTTGAATGTGGTTAATTATCCCATATCCAGGGATATGAAAAGTAATCCTAGAAGGAGAGTGATCATACCTCTTGAGCTCCTCTTCCATTTTCCTCTGATAGAGGGCACCCTCCCTCAAAATAGCTGCAGTGTTTAATTTAATGGGTATATTGTCAATCTGTCAGGAAAGGGAATGTATATACTGTTGTTAGTAATGTAAACCATAAAACATTTCAGTGGGTTAAATAAATTGACCCAAGACAGCATAAATTTTGCTTAAAGCATTCATCCAGCATTAATCTGACATTCACAATGGAATTGCATGCTGTTCATAAACCACTCAAGCTGCTTAAGAAATCAGCAAAGTCCCCCAAGTGGATTATAAATTTGTAATCACTCCTGGACCATGTCAAATCCCATAGAATGTCTTCACTTCCCTTCATATCTTCCAGTGCTCATATACACAGTGCGAAGGGATTCCATCTGTTTTGGACAAAGACAATAAACTGCTTCTCTGAAAGACAATCAGTTACCCAAAACCACTTCAAGTAGAACATAAGCAGCATCTTTCATAGGAAGGTCTCAGAGGCATTTCATAAATAATCACTATAATAACTTGTATTTCCAAGACATCTGGCATCACCCGTTGCCATATCCATTTTGTAGATGGAAGAAGTGAGGTACAGGTCTCAGTGACGTTCAGGCCTCATGGTGTAACTTGGACTAGACCCTGTGTCTGCTTTGTAACTCTTCAAAGTATTGCCTTAGGACTGACTACCAGACAACCTCTAAATACTGAGGGAGGAAGGGAACAACTTCTCTGCCAGCTAAAATTGTTCCCTCCACCAGTAGGATATTCAGAAAAAATGGATCACCTTTGCAGACACATATAAGAGACCTGATCTGAACCAGGGCCAAGCACCGCTGATAGGATAAGAAGTGGGATCACTCCTGCAGAAAACAAAGCTTAATCACAACACATTTAACTTAAATCCAGACAAGTTCTGTGTTCAGAATTAAAACATGTATTTAAATTCCAAATTAAGAACTTAATGAGTAGCTGAGAAACAGACGCACAGAATAACTCAAGCTACATACTGCAAATATTGTATGCACAAATATGCACTGCAGTCTCCTGAAATACATGAACTAACTGGAAAAAAGCATGTTTCATAATTTCTATTAATTAGGTAGGTTGAGGGTAGAAAACACATTCCATCAGAAATTCACTAAGTAGAATGAAGATGTTTTTCCACAGATGGCATATTTTAATGCACAAAAGTTAAATACCTGTCTGTTTCTTGACAAAATTGTGACAGTTTGAAGAATATAGGAAAATAATCAAAACTAATGTATTTTATTTGTTTTGTTTGACCCACTATACTTACTCTTCTTAATGCCTAATGATGTTCTACCTTTTGGTCTGCTTCTCAACATATCTCAGAGTCTTCTGCATTATATGAACGGTCACTTGCCAGACTGTATTTTATGTACTCTACTGTGTAAAAAATGTCAGCTTAGACATTTTCTCTGACACATGTGGAAGTTTTCATATTTTTGGCAATTATCTATGTATACAGATTTCATGTTTGGTATTTACCAACTATAATTTGTATAGAGAACTGAACTAAGAATGATTATGGAAATACCTTTAAATTCAGTTTTGCAGTTTATTGACCAGAAATATCACCATATAACAATGAAACAGAAGTATGGCAATATAGTAAAAATAACTAGGACTCCCAAGATATATGCAGGCAGGCATGAGTAAAATAACTGAATAGATTCTTCTATGTCATATAGTATCAAGGAAGCTATGAATTTTACTCATTCTCTTCCTGTCATATGTTCCTTTTTTTCAAGATGAGAAAAGGGAAATAATTGGGAAAATTGCAGAAAACTCTAGTTCTTTTGGAAAAAAATTGTTTTCACAATTGCCACTTAATGAACACGCAATAGCTCACCAAAACCAATAGATAAGTAATGAGCAAGGCCTGATATGAGCAAGAGGCAGACTGAGACAGGGTGATGATGCATTTGTGCTGTCTCATTCTCCCACTGAAAAGGATGAATGGATACTTCAGAAGAGCAAGAGAAATAATTGCTGCTGCACATAAGAAATGTGTCTGAAATGAAAAAAAAAATGTATTTAATATAGTGTGGGTGTTCTAAAAAGAGGAAAGAAAAATACTAGTTGGTTAAAACATTATATAATTTCATTAATTTGAGGATAGATTGTAATCTTACTTATACATCTTGTATAAACTTTCCTCTTAGGATTTGCCTACTCACAGAGTTGAACAGGCAGGAGGCAACAGGAATAGAAAGTATTTTAGAAGTCAATAACAATATGCCTATATTTCTCTGCTTGAAAGTTACAGCAGCATCTTGAATATCACCTAACCAACCTTTAAGGTAAATGTGTTTAGTCAAGATAAAACTGATTATGCTTCTAGAGGAGACACTAGCCGGTTTTAGAAGTGGCCCTGATCAATGACAGAGGATTCCAGATCCATATATTTCGTTATGCAATTTGGCCAGATGGTTTGACTCTCATTAGTCCATACTAAGGCTTTATATTATCAGAAAACAGAGTGGAATATACAGAGTTTTGAACTGAGCCCACATAATTACAGATCATGTGTGTTTGGGTTAACTATGTAAATGTTTCCTGTTTTGGTTTTTTTTTTCTGCCTCTTTTCTGTGCAGAAGGAACTGAGATCTTACTACTTTCCTGTAATTTAAATGCTGCTGGACTATAAGCAAGCAGACTGAGTGGCTGATACTGTTATTAAAGATAACTCTGGTATGTGATAAATGCCAGATAGGCTTTAGAAATACTTGCCAGATGCCCAGTTCCCCAAACAGTGTTTTCAGGGTATATATGAGCTGTCTCTAAATACACTGGCAGACCTGTTCACAATATATTTGAGATCATGATACAAGCACAGCTTCCACCTTAAATTATTCTGTATATGAGCTTGAAACAAATGAAAGGTGACAGATTGAACAAATAAAAGACTGAAGATCATCTGTAGTACAGTTATTGCAGAAACAGCAATGTGAGTTTTTATGTGTTACACCATTAAGGCTGAACAGCCCATTTTCCACATTTACAATTCCCTGACCCTTGGAAATCCTAGAAGAGAAGCAATCAGTACAGTGGATTTCATAACCTCAGTATGTGTCTGAAGGAAACAAGACAAACATCCAGCCTGATTGTATATTGTGTATCAGACAGTCATTAGCTGGAATGACTGCTCAGCATTCTTTAGGATCTCATTTTGCAACAGTGATTTACTGATGCAAGATTCTTCTGTCCTTATGCTGAGTTCTTAACCCAAGGGTTTGCAATTCTTTTTTTCCTGAGAATGATTCTCAATTCTTACCATTTTACATAAAATCTTCTCCCTTTGTAACTGAAAACACTGTTAAGGCAATATGGTTACATGGTGCAACGGCACACGATTTATCTGTCAGAGCCCTCAGGGAACCAACAGGTTTTAATCACCCTGTCCAGCCTCCCCTGGAACCTCCACTCGTACCTTCTGCTCACTGGTCTGGGAGCCCCACTTAAGCTCAGATATGGGCTTCAGTCCTTTCCCATTGTGCTGGGATTTTTTCCACTCCTGGCTGACTCTCCAGGTCTGTCACCTGCTGTCATGGACACAGGTTGCTGTTGTAGCCTTGTCTTCTAAATGCACTTCCAGGGCAGACTCCAGACCTGACCTGTTCCCTTGCTTTGTCTAAGGGTGATTTGCTGTCAGCAGAACCTGTCAGTGCCACCAACCTTCTCACGTCCTGGTTGGTGAGGGCACTGCCTGTGCTTGCATTACCTTTGGCTCCTTATATCTCTTCCCTCATGGAGTAGCCACACTCATGTTGCTCCCTGACCGTTTCTTTGTGGATTGTTCATGGTGCATAGGACAAAATCTATGAGCCAGACCAATCCATCCCATGCTCCTGGCCACAGACCTTAGTGTAAAAACATGGATTCCAGGAGAGTTTGTGTCACCACAGGATTTGCATGTGTGTTATTCACTCCAAAATTTTCAAGTACATCTGACATCAGTTCCTTAAAGGTTTCTCACCTTACTTTGGATCTTCTGAGCCCGGAATGCTGGTTTGCTCTTCATACTGTCAGGTGTGCTCTGCAGTTCAAACCAAAACACAAGGTTTCATTTCAGAAACAGATTTTCAATTATTCAGCAAAAAGTATTAGATATTTATAAAAAATAACACTTGAATATTCATCTAGAGTAACACATAGGGGACATATTTTGGAATTGTTATAGCCACAAAAACTTGCTATGTACACCCCATTTAGTGGGAAAATTTCAAATCAAATGTTCACAGAAATGTATGTCCAAATATAACTAAAATTTATTGACTAAGATAATGGTAAAAAGTAACAGTGATGCTTTGTTTGGCTATGAAATATTACTTATATATATGAATAAATTCAGCTTTCATCTGAAATAGATACTGGGAGGACAAAATAGGGTATCAAAGCACACTTCATGAAATTATTAATGAATGGTAGAATTCTAGTGATGGTTATTAATTTAATTTTATCATGTTAGCTATAGATACTGTCTGGTATCATGGGGATGAACACAGTGAATAGAGTATGCAGCAGTGATGCTGAAATGCATATATTACATACATAGCTTGGTGACATAACTGCGAACTGGGAATCAACCAAAGCAGGAATTCTGCATGAATGGGACTGTTATTCCCTCAGCTTGGCTGCTCTGTGGCATAAGAGTTAATGGAAACATAATATGTGGATTTAGGGGAATATTGCCCATTTGGAGACTTGTTGGAGGAGTTTCACAGAAAGGCTGATTGTCTCATAATTAGGAGAATCATAAAGCAGCACCAGAAGAAAAGGGGCTTGTGCATTATGCATCCAAAGAGGAAGTGTTGGTATATGGATGTGAAATGACAGTACAGCTATAAATCATACCACATTATTCCTAAGCCCAAATAAATATAATTTTTCAAATACTCTGAGATATCTTTAAATACTCCAGTCATTTTTCATCTTCATACTGGGGGATTTTTAGGTAAGAGAGTATTTTGTAGCATACCTCTGTCTTTTCAGGCTTCATGGTTGCACACCTGAACCGGTCAGTATTTGCTTTCAGGAGCAGATCCTACAATTACAACAATTAACTTAAAAAGTGTGGTACATTTAAATTCTCTAAGAATATTTTTGTCTCAAAAAGCCTTGCAGCCCTGACCACTGTTTTCACAGAATATTGAGTTCGAAGGGACCCCCAAGGATTATTGAGTACAACTCACGAGTGGCCCCTACCAGGACCAAACCCACAACCTTGGCATTAGCACTGTGTTCTAACCAACTGAGCTAATCTTAGGGTCTATTCACTGAATCCTAGAATCCCAGAATCCTTTGCTTGGGTCATCTAGTTCCAACCCCCCTGCCATGGATTGATCTTTCCCTCAACCAGGTTGGTCAGAGCCAAATCCTTGAGCCACATCCAAGCCTGGCCTTGAACACTCTCAGGGATATGGCATCCACAATTTCTCTGAGCAACACGTGCCAGTGCCTTCCCACCTCCATAGGAAAAAATTTCTTCTTAACAACTAATCAAAACCTACTCTCTTTCAGTTTGAAGCCATTCCCCCTTGCCCTGTCACTACATGGCCTTGTCAAAGGTTTCCATCTTTCTTGTGGGCTCCCTTCAGGTACTGGAAGGCCACAATTAGGTCACCCCAAAGCCTTCTGTTCTTCAGAGTGAACAATACCAATTCTCTCAGCCTTTTCTCATAGGAGAGGTGCTCCATCCCTCTAATCATCTTCGTGGTCCTGCTCTGGACTTGCTCCAACAGGTCAGTGTCCTTCCTGTGCTGAGCTGGATGCAGCACTGCAGGTGGGATCTCTCCAGAGCAGAGTAGAGGGGCAGAATCCCCTCCTTCTCTCTGCTGGCCACAGTCTGCTGCTTTGGATACAGTCCAGAACACAACTGGCCTTCTGAGCTCCAAGTGCACATGGCTGGCTCATGTCCAGCCTCTCATCCACCAGCACTCCCAAGTCTTGCTCAGTAGGGCTGCTCTCAATCTGTTCATCCCCCCAGCCTATGTTGATACAGAGGATTTGCCCCAGCCCAGGTGCACCACCTTGCACTTGGTCTTGTTAAACCTCATGAGATTCCCATGGGCCCACTTCTTGAGCTTGTCAGGTCCCTCTGGATGGCATTCCATCCTTCAGGAGTGTCAACTGCACCACTCAGCTTGGTGTCATCAGCAAATATGCTGAGGGTGCACTTGATCCCTTCATCTACGTCATTAATGAAGACATTAAATAACACTGGTCCCAAGACGGATCCTGAAAGCTTGACTTAGTATTTATATGAATTTTCATTCCTGATTAAAGACTAGAAATAAGCAACTCTTAATTTTCTACACAGTTCTGCGAGGTTGTATCCTCTGCACAGGGCATCAGGCCTTTGATAGGTCCATCCATATGAAGCATGTTGCTCATCCAGATTTCAACTTAAAAGCATCATAATTATCCATGGCACATGGGTACCACTGGTAGTAACTACTTCCACTTAGCTGACAAACAATGGCTTTGGTTTTGAGTTACATTAGAAGATTATGATCAGGGGATCACAGCACCAGGGGCTGCTCCAATGGGCACACCTGTGGCAGTAATTCCCACGTCATTTTAAAGGTGGAAGCGCAGGCAACCATGTTTCTAATTTTTGTATATTTCTTTTGGTTATAAACCAAATTTCTAATCAGATCTGTGAAACACAGACTGGATTTTCTAATGGCTTTCTGGGCAGCAACTGATAACATCAGCACTTCCATAACTGTCTGGAATGTGGCTTCCAGTGTTCTCACTCCTCACAGATGCTCAGTCATGGTTCTGACAATGACAGTGTCCTAGTTAGAACAGCTGGGACCAGTTCATCACTGTGTGGGTGTAACCCAAACTG
>VXAY01004764.1:40643-72872 GCA_013399855.1 Oxyruncus cristatus
CCTGGGACTTCTGGTACCACTTGTGGGATCCAGAGGAGGACCAGAACCTCAACCGGACTGCGACCACCGCTCTCAACTTGACTGCGACCCCCACTCTCGACCAGACTGTGACCATCACTGGCACCAACAGGTTTTTCCTCTCCTTTTACTTTTGGACTTCGGGGGCCCACGTGGTGCTCAGCACGGGGGCCAACGAACACCATTCTGTTCATGCCCCAGGGCGCCGGGTTATACATCTGGGGGTTTGTGGGTTAGAACCAATTGTTCGTCTGTATAATTGTATTTATTGTATTATTGTATTATTTTTATTAAATTGTAATTCTGATTTAAAATCTCTTTTGAGCTGGGTTCATTTCTCCTGCCGCTTTACCTTTAAACCAGCACAGACAGCTACAGCTTCTGCAAAAGTGCTACGAAACAAATGGCTTTTTTCATGCATATTTCTGTTAGGACCCATCATTTCAGCTTGCTTAGCAAACAGTCTAGGGAACTGACCTTTGTGAATGCTTTGGATGCCTGTTATAACATTTCCAGAGACAGCAAAAGCTGCTGTTATTGCAGCTATAATTTCTGGGCTGGTTTTCCTTTGTTTCTTGTATTCATGCATTTTCTCTACTGAAGAATGTGGCTGGTTGTAAAGTGATTTTATAGTTGCCATAGATTTTTGACAATTTAGGCACTGTGATATTTAGCTTTTCCTTCCTGTTTTTTTCTAAGAAGTTTGTAATGTACAAATAAGCACACAGACAAATAGACACGTGCTTCCTCCACAATATGGAAATAAAAAAGAATAAAAAAATAATGTTTTATTGTTTTATAACGAAATATCAAGAATAGGTAATGTGATGGGCCAGCAAAAGGAATGCAAAGGTTATCCCCATAGAATCTCTCCCACATTAAAGCACTTACTATAGATTCGGAACAGAATCCAATGCCCCTTTCACAAGGACATGAGGAGAGCCCAGAACAGTGATGAATGGACTTGTACTGGCCAGTGAAAACTAGAGTCAGGCATTTTCAGAATGGAGGTGTGAGAATGAAGTTAAAAAGGAGTTACATGGCAGTACCTTTTATCAAGCTTATACCGTTATTTAATTGGGTATGGTGACTGCAGTGTGGGGAGGGAGAAAGAAAGTGGGAATGGACATTTAATTAATTCCTTTCCAAGGAGAAGATGATAACGATCTGCTTTAACTATGACAAAAGCTAAATCATTGAACAAGATTTGTGTCAAAGCTTGGACAAAATAACTAGATCTGTTTGTTTTTCCAGGCCTCCCTTCTCCTGCTCTCTTAACACACAGACGTGTACAAACCAGGATGACTTCCCGCTCTCTCTGCTGAAGGAAAGAGTATGAAGTCTGCACAAAAAAAGAAGTCAGAATGTGCTGATATTTTAAAACAGTGGATGATGACACAGTTATTTATCAGTTGCTACAGAAAACAAAAATATTGAACATATTTTGTAATTTGAAGCCTTAATAAATAACCAAATACCTTAAATATCCACATTTCTTGTGGGAGTAAAAGAACCATCAAACTACTTCAAGCTTGAGAAGAGAAGAAAGTAATCATGTTTCTGCTGCCTTACATGGCCACTTGCAAAATTTCTCACGTGGTACTTGTACAGTGAGTAAAAGGTGGACCTTGTCTCAGACACTTAAAAATAAAGAAGATGGGAAGAGGGTGATAGAACAGAATAGAGGATACAAACTACATGACTCTATAGAGAAAGAGCCACAAGGTGCAAAATTTAAGTGCAGAAGCAGATATGTTTCAGATAAAGTTCTAAGACCTGTGAAGATGGAACGATACAGAAGAACAAGTTTAGAAGAAAGGAAAGAGTAGAACAAGAACATAATACACTTACGCTTGCTTTTTGGAAATTTTTTTCTTTGATTTCCTCTAGTTGCTTTATTTCCTTTGGAGGTTTGTAGGTGCTTGGAGGAACCTATATTAAAAGAGAAATATCTTGAACATAGGACATAAAACATTCCAAGTGACACATCCTTGCAGGGGAGAAAAAAAAACCATTCAATTTTACCATAGAACAGCAGCAATTACTTTTTAAATATTGATTCTTTTCTATTAGTGCCAGTGTAGCAGACAGGGACAGATTCCAATTAGCTGGAACTACCCAGGCTTTTCAGTCCTGTCTAATGTAATATAAACTCTGGTCAAATGAAAGAAAAATTTGCAACTTGTGCAAGAAAGGCTAAAGCAATAGAAAGTCCTATAGGCTCTATCAAAGGGGGGAGAAATGTTGCCAGAATGGGAACAGTTCTGTTTGGCATCTCATAAAGTTCAGTTTCACAGCAGTGACAGCCACATAGGGCAGCTGAATCAAGTTAAGCTGTGGAGCTCTCCAGCACCGTGAGTGGTAATAGCAACAAGTTACAGAGACTCCAAGGAAGTTTAGGAAAGAGAAATCCTCTGAAGTTTAATAAATACCCAGGAACTTCATTGGAATTGAGGAAGTCCTTGAGCTGAAATGGTGGGAGACTGAGAAGGCAGGTGGAGAAAGCAGCAGCTATGTTTGTCCCATCCCACTGGTCTTCTCAGACATCTGTGTTTAGCCACTGCTGGAAAATGTACACTGGGCAAAATGGGCCTTTGCTCTGGTTTACCATGGCTGTCCCAATGTCCCTGTAAGGGAAAACCACTGGAGGTGTGGATTAAATATTTGGAAGTAGAGGACTGAAAGGGCCGTCCTCGCATTAGTCAAAGATTTGGGAAAGCATTTACAGATCAGAAAATGCTACAGCTAAAATGACCAAGAAATGACTGTATGGCTGTCATAGGGATCAACAGGAGACTAGGGACTTTGGGGAGATTTCAGTATTTCCTTGAGCAATAAATTTTGCCCAGAGCAAACTCTGAAAAAAGACTGAATGTCTACGTCCTATGTGGGTGAGACAGTCTGACAGTTTAATGTGCATCTGCTTAAATGTTTATCTTGCTAAAAATGTTCTAGATCAATTAGAAGTTACAAAATTAATTAAAGACTCAATGGGGAAAATGTATAATCTGTATTGTAGTGGAGATCAGTTTAGGGAACATGTGAATCCCATCTAGCTTTATTGAACTATATAAAGAGCTGTGCTTTCAAAAAGTCATGAATCTGATGGACTGTGATTCTGTGACTTTCCACTGCCTTTGCTATGTGACATCTGTATCTGCAGCTACAACAAATGCACCAACAACAGAAGCTAGCAATTAAATGCATTGGTGAGACTGCTCAAGTATTTTTGTGAGCTTTTTAAGTGAAGCAGAAATGAAAGTATTTCCCAGCAGTATCTAAAAATTTTTATTATGTTTTCACAGATGGAGAAATTAAAGCCCAGAGGATTTGCAAAGGGTTGCACACACAGTGAGTATCAGTTTATTTCACTCTTCTTCCCAGTCATGTGCTTTACCTGCAAAACTGCACTTATCTGCCAGTGTAAGCTGAAAATCTCTCCTCAGAAACAGCTATGCTTATGCCAGGTAATTTAAGGAGGAGACTTTTCAAGCAGCTCTGTTTCAAAAACGTTCTTAGCCTTGTAATTTAGCCCTCAGACACCATGGTATGAGTACCAGGCAGACAGACAGATAGACAAAACAGCAATTACCGGTTGTTGGAAGAGGATAAGAAGTCGCTGTAAGTAAATTGTAAATTCGAGCAACAGAGAGATCAAAAAGGCCAAACTGTACCTACTTAATCCAAATGTGAAAAAGGGGGCTGGGAGTAAGACACTAACCTTGCTTTCCCTCTCCAGCCAGTGGTCAGGCTCCCACAGGCTGTGTGGATATCCCTTAACCACAGGTTTGTTTCGGGAGTAGGTACCACAAGAAATTTAAGGAAGAACAAAATGAATAATTGCTTTGAGCTTCCATCACTCCTCTATTTTTTAGAAGTTACTGTTGTAAGGTGGACAAGGACAAGCTAATGCAATGCTATTGTATTAAGGGTTTCTATTTTTATGCATAAGATCATAAATCTATTGTTTGGTCTGTATATTTGCAGACAAAAACCTCTGTATTGCTTAAATTATTTCACCCATTTAATTATTTTAAACAATCAGCAATTTCATTCATGAAGCATAGCTGAAATAATAAGGAAAATATTGAAAAAATACATTAAATTTGCCTGAAAGGTGAGACAATAACATCCCAGTGCAGCATTTTTGGTTTTTAAAATATATTATTGGTCTTCAGAAAATCTAAAAATAAAATCATTGCATAATATTATTGTTCTAGTATGGCACTGATATTAAAAGAATGGATTTTATTTATCACTCTGGGCCAAGATATCCAAGGAAGTTAAATGTGTCTAAATAATTTTGCATGTTATCAGGTTTAAGCACCTGTCTCTATTTGTCTCCTTTGCAAACTTCAAGGTAATGCACTCCTTTGTAGAATTGTATTTAGGAATGTGTGAGTGCATATGTGCATACTTGTGTCTGCATCCATATGCTTGTGTGCAAAGGCCAGTGAAGACAAGAATTTATAACATTTAGACCAAATATTTAGAGTGAGTTGTTTCATTGTTAAATTTCAACAATAAACTCTCACTTCACTGACTCTTGCCTTCTGAGCTTGTCTTTTCAGCCCCTCTTCCTTTCAGGATGTAAAATGGTGATACTGGTAACAATATGGCAAATTAAAGTGAAGCTTAATTTGCTGAGATAGGTACAGAAATGAGCACAACATGTGTCACTACTACACTATTGGTTTTAGACTCAAACAAGCTTTAAATCTGCAGACCTGGCCAGAATGTAAACCAAATTTAGTATAATCCTAACAAGACAAACGAACTTCACTAAATGCATCTGCATTAAAGCAAATTTATTCTAAGAGGGGCTGCACAGCATAAAGGTTCTAAAATGACAGCAACATGACTCATTCCTATACTGATTAAGTAGTTATTAAATGCAGTTTTTCAGAGCCTGGTATTAAGCTATTTCAATGTAAAATCCCATTAACCGTATAACACAGTACCATTAAATTGCTCTGCCATCCTAAGATGTAAATGGTTTCTAAGAGCATTCAACACATGTATTATTTAAAACCTGAAGTGCTAATACAAGGTGGCAGATAATGCCCAAATCTATGATTTCCAAGCTCACTTCCCGCTGCATTTTACTACAGATGGTTTTGGAGTCCTTATTAAGTTAGTCATAGCCGCTTGATCCCAGATCCTGTTTGCTTTACCCCAGTGAGATAACTTAAAACCAGTTGTGGGTCTCTGATTTGTACCAGTGTAACTGAACCACAATCTGAGACAATGAGTAAAACGACAACTTAGAATTTCAAAGATACATCTAGTCTCATTTGCAGATGAGCAATGAATTTAAACTGAAAAAACTTAAACTTTAGAGATTCATGACTAATACAAAGGAATAAAATTCCACCCTCAAGGAGGAGCTGCAAACCTAGAGTCCATCTCATTTCCAGTTAAATTGTTTTCCTGTTCATTTTAATGAGAGTTCATCTACAAAAAATCCAAGTTTATGAAACATTTTCATTTCAATGTTCTTTTCTTACCTGCTTCGGTGCATTATCCAAAGCAAACATCTTACAAAGCAAAGGACTGTTAGAAACCCTTGTATCAATGCTGCCATCAATTTATACCCATTTTGTAATTCTACCTCTGAAAGTCACAAAATGACTACAAGAACCAACCTTTTCCCTTTCCTCTGTTTGGCTTACAGCTTGCTTACACAACATTCACTGAAATGAAAAGAATTAGTTTCTTGACAGATTTTTTTAGAAATCTGACCTTCAATAACATAGATTATTGCCAAAGTCTTTTTTGATCTGTCAAAGGTTGTAGATTGTCTTTTCTTACTTAAAGGAGGTTATTAACTCCCCTACCAAGATTTTGTGCACAAGCATACATAAAACATAAAACTTAGAGTTTTTCAAATCATAAATTAACTTACAGGTCGTCTTTTTTCCAGTACAGGCAGATGTATTGGCACAGGTAGAGGAATGGCACGTGGTTTGGGTACAGTCAAATTAAATTCCTTTGGCTGAGTGACTTTCGAAGTCTTGACAGTGGTAGCACAATTATTTAATTTATTTGTGAGTTGTTCAGTCAGTTGCTGCACTTTTGGCTGCCACCTTCAAATAAAAACAGAATTTTCAATTTATTTTAATTTTTTTGTTTCATACAAACTTACTATATGAGGTTGGCATTGGTGCAAGTTCTGTAAGGCTTTCAGCCATTCAATTGTGATAAAACTGGCCTATGAATCTGTACTCAGGATTTAGTTGCACTGTGTTGCTTCGCCTCTTGACAGATGCTGGTCCATTCAGATTACTACTGGTGAAAAAGCCACAGTTTTTACAGACTAAGCAACTGTTCCTTGCTGCCAGTTCATTTTGCAGCAGGACCAAACTATGAATCAGAAAAGCAGCTGTCATAAGATAATTACACACAACATATTTAGATGAAGAGACTATGAACAGTGGTCTGAATAATGTCACTTGTACCAACCAACAGAGCACACACAAATCAATCTCAAAGCCCAGGCAGTTCTAGTGAAAAAAAAATAGAAAGATGTAAGGAGTTTGGTGAGTTAGCAAAAGAACCTCAGTGAAACCTGGGGGCAGCCAAGATTATTTTTGTTCTGTGTTTGGATTTGGAGTTGTATGAAGGTTCAAAATTCTTCCACGGAATGATGGGAAGGGGCAGATTAATGGTAAGACACAAACAGTGTACTGTCATTGCAGGAGGAGGCTTGCAAGTAACTTGTGGAAGTGATGAAGCTCCACTAAAATAAATAGGACTCTTTATATTAACATAATTGACATTAGAAAGAGGAACCCAAAGGCATATTTAAAAGAATTTCCACTACTGAACTGACTAAACTCATCAATGCATCCTCAGCCCCCTGAAGGAAGTTTCAAACCCAGGAACCAAATCTGGTCTTTACATTCTTGTATAACTTACATTTACCACTTCTAGGCAAAACATGATTCATTACACTGAGTGTAAGTGACTGTGAAGGACAGCTCCAATAAGCTGAGTGCTAATGAAACAAGCAATGGCCTAAGCATCTGCCTGCATGCATGTGTGCAAATAAAAATTGTGTGCATATGGATATGTACCTCTATCTCTACCTCTCTATCTGTATCTTTACAGCATCGTAAGCATATGTTATAATTAGAGTCACTACAGTGGAGTATTTTGAGTCAAATTCTGACTTCAAATACATCCATCCCTGCGGTTCCTGTAGATCTCAGTGAAATTCTGAGAAGTGCAAGCCAAATCTATGCTATGCATTTTCTGGAGTGCTCATAAACTACACAGTATGAAAGGATTAATTCTAGTGTCTCTGATATAACAGAACCAGATGCAAACTCTTTTTCAGCTGACACTGTTTGTAGCATGTTTTTGCCTAACAGTGTCTGCCATCATCTGGGTTAATCTATACTGTTGTGGATAAAAACAGTGAAAAAATGACCCAGTAGGCTGCAGAGCTACTGTTTGTCCATGGAACATGGAAATGTTCCAGTCTGGCAAGGGTACTGTTGCTATTCTATCACCACCTAACCAGTGTGTGGACGCACCTGGCACCTCAGAGCAATTAAGCTGTTAAATGGTGCTGCAACTGTGTAAATAAATAATAATTTTAAAAGACTTGTTTACGTGCTTATCTGATTTGCTCAGAAGGGATTTTACGACTATTGGCATAAACAAAACTGTGCATAAAGCCAAACTCAGAGAAGTCAAACATCATTTTTTCAAATGCCTAATGTCACAGATGTTGAAGTGAGTTATGAGGCATGACTCTAACTCTGTAAGATAATTTGAACCTTCTATTTTATTTTTTTTCACTTTGTGATGTTTGATATGTTCAGGGGCACCAGGGAGCAAATGTACAACAGCTGTGAAAGAACTCTTCTATGAGAGAACCTTGTCTCTGGGTAAGTAAAAGGGATTACTAAAGTCTCATGAAGACAAGAAGGGTTGTGAGTGACTTCAATAGGAGAAATACTTTAACAGAAAACTTTCAGGGCAAGCCTTCCCCAGCTTTTAAACTTTGAGCTGGCCAGAGACTACTAAGTTCTACTTACCTTAGCAGTGGATCAATCAAATTCTCTTTTACATACAGTGAATCGTAGAAGTGACTCCATTCATCTTTTATCCATGTGTTCAAGTGCAAGTTATTGAAGAAGAATCTAAGAAACTAATAATAAGTAGTTTCTTTTAAATATGAATACTGAAGATATAGTGTATTTAAGACCACAGAAAGATAGATGTTTTTATTTCAAACACTGCTGAAGAACTAGCTTGGATTTTACTTTGAAATTGTAATCATAGGTGCTTGGTATTTTTAGGTTCTTCTTAGTTGGGGGACACTCCCATGTCTTTCAGCCCCATTTTGTGAAACACTAATAGATACTAAAATATTTTAGTGGCAAAAAAAAATCATCTAGAGGCTACAACATAGAGATGTGTTGATTCATCTTTAATTTGCTTCAAACATTGTGACAAAACAGTTTGTATTCAAAATTAATTACTACTGGAATACTCTGATTTTAGTATAATTTTACAATAGAGTTTCAGAGTTTAATATACCCAGAGTCAAGTTCTGATTACCTATAACTAGATGATCCATGGAGCCCAGAAACATGTCAGGCCTGGCACTACTTGAATTCTTTTCATCTCCCTGGGAACTGGGCAGGGAGAATTGCTGAAAACTATAGTAAATGTTATAAAATATATTTTCTTCTTTTATTGGAATATAATTATTTGTCATATTCTCATTAAACTAGAAGACTTAAGTTTGGCACACTTATACATGGTATGGTTCTACATGTTGGAGGAATAGCAACTAACATTTGAACTTTTGTTTGCCACTGCAGTTCACCGCAAGGTCAAAAGCTTTTCTTTAAATTTTGAACTATTCAATTGGCCTTTTGAAACACTCTTGAAAAATGGCACTCAGACTTGGCCTGTTATCACTTACAGCAATATAAATTCCGAACTTGAACCTTAGCTCTTTCATTAAAATTCTTGGAAATGAAAGTACAAGCACCATGCTGAATTAATCACAGTAAGAGGAAGAAAGCACACTAAATAATATTGATATGATGAGACATACTGGGAAACAGTGCGTCTCTGAGAAGCTTCAGATGGAGACTTGAAGAGTTTTATTAGTTTAGACTCAGCATCAGCCCCATCTTGAGTCGGTTTCTACAGAGCCATAAAGCTCCTTGTATGGACTTTTTAGCTCTGCAAGACTACCAAGGAGCTTCTTAATTCAAATGTGGTTTTGAGGTGCCTCAGAGCATTGTGAATAATTCAGCTACTAATCACTCAGACTTGACTCAAGGTGTTTGCTGCAGATGTGCAACAGGTGTAGAAAGCCTCCTACTTGAAATCTGTAGTCTTGATATGACCATTTCCAGGGAATTAACCAGTAAATTTAGCCTTATTTTCATCAATTGTGCTTGGTAGTCAAAAGACTGATCAAGGCTGCAGGACTAGATGAATATTACCTCCTTGAATTCCCATTCTTGCCTGGAAACTACTGCTCCTCTCCAAAATTGCAGATGCTGGTTTATCAGCACACCACCCAAAAAAAAGATCTTTCATCCCTAAAAGCATGACTATAAACTAAGTGTTGAATTGTGAAGAAGTTGAGTTTTTTAGTGCTGCCAGATTCCATGGAGTTTGCTAAGCATATGGTAAGGGATGCATTTCATCCCATTGGTCTTTGTCCAAGTCATTCATTGTCCTTATGGAGGATCTTCCTCTGTAGCACTTGCGCATTGGATTAAATTTGTCCCCCAACATAGTAATTTGCACTTATGCAATGTATAAATACCATGTCAGAAGTCTAGACAGAGTTCATACCCTCCACCAGAACAGAGGCACTTCATAGACACTATTTCTTCCAGTCATTGCAAAAAAATTTTACATCCAGTTATCCCAGAAGTTACATGTGATTACAGACCAAGTCCCCTGTCCCAGAACTCTTCTCACCTTATGGAAGGCCCTGACTACACACAAAGTTTATAAGAACCATGGTTTTAAACCCATTTAAACAAGTGTATAATAGGGATGAATTGATCATGAGCTGATACACTTAAAATGAAGCAGGCCCTGAAATCTGATGCTGGTTTCAAACTTCTAGGTATTCAAAGAGCTCACAGAAGAAGCTGATGTAGAAATACTGCAGGTGGTGATTTGTAAATCCTCCAGTTTTCTTTCACTAGCTTCCACTAAGTTAAATTCCTCCCTCTCTGTTTCTCCCTCAGTATTTCTCTTTATAACTTGTCCACCCTAAGAGGCTTCTGTCAATTTTCTACTTCAGTGGCATGTGAGACTACACCTCTGAATTGTTTCAGCTCTCCCTGACTCTCCATCTCCTAAATATTTGCTGTAACTATCTTTTACAAAGTACAACTCAACTGCCACTTCAAGATGAAGAGATGAAACAATAAAAAAGGCTCCCAGTGATTTCTATCTGTTGTGTTTAAGAGCTGGCCGTTACCTCTTTGAGGCCTCCTACTGCAACACCAGTCCTGTACTGGTTATTAACATTTCTCCCTGTATTAAGACAAACGGGTAATCATGTGATTGATACATCTATGATGTACTCCCGAGGTACAGAGAATGGTTAGCTGTGTAATCAGATACCAATACTGTGACATATTTTGTAACGGTTTAGTCACAGTCTCCAAAGCAATGCTACAATAAGTATACAATAAGTATATGCCACAATACGCATCCTACTAGAGAATACTTGGAATGCTGCCCTGGAACAGTCATCCAGGCACTGCAGGGATTGCAAATGGCAATGCAGGATGGCTGGACATCCTTTCTGACCACAGTGTGCCAGAACCAAAAGTCCACAGTCTTAGTTTTGATAATCCTTATCACAGATGGCGAATGTTGTCAGAATAAGACCCACGAAACCACAGCACTTTTTTTTTTTTTTTTTTTTAACAACAGAAACTTTTGTGTTTTATGAACTGAATTGCTAGGACAAATCCCTTATATTTCTGTTTGGTCTTTGGCCACATGTGACACAGGTGGCAAACCAAATATCAGTGGCCATTGCTTTTATAGCAGCAAAACAGGGCATCTCATATTTCTGTCTGGATTCTCTCAGCATCTGTCTCTTGAGAGAAGCCACTGGACAGTCATTTTGGTAACAGCATCATTGAACATTCCAAAAGTTTCACTACTCACAGAGCATGGTAACCAAGATTCATTTCCCTTTTAGGAGTGGTGGAATTATACCACAGGGAATTATGAAATGAACTGTACCCATTTTTACTGTTTTAATGTACTCTGGCTGTAGTAAGACAAGTGTGTATAATTAGAGACTGTTTTTCATGCATTTTTACAGGTGGGCTGAATGAATACCTTGCTTTTGAGATTTTGAACATAGCCTGCTAATATTCTTAATGCATTTTTACACAGTGGGATTGTACAGATTTCTGAAAAAACAAATAAAAAATGGGAAGTTTCCTCATTTGGTAATATCTTTACATCCGCGTAGGCATTTGCTGAGCTGAAGTGCTTATATTCACAATATAAGCTTTTGACTCTTGATTTAAGGAAGTAACTGCAAGAAACAGTAGGTTCTGTTTTTCCATACAGATCAGCCACTACCAGAGAACGCTGTTACTGACCCAGCTAGGGCTGGTTTTACCTCCCATCCACCATGAGGCTGATCTTGTCCTACTATTCCTACCTCATCATAATAGCTCTTACAATGCCTAATTCTTATAGTGATACTCCTTTGAAGACCTCAGAAGTTCATCAGAACAGCTCTTAGAAGCAATCAGAACACAAAACAGAACAAAACAAGTTCTTAAATGCTAGAAAGAAAACACTATGTGTTTTGCATATTTTACAAGGCAATTAAGAAATTATAAAGCTGTTTTCAGCTTCATATTGAATTTTTTTTCAGCAGTATATTTTCTCTAATACACAAATCCTTAAATTTTAAAATAAATATAGAACAACAACATGTATGAGTAATAGAACAGAAAAATAGGCTTGAGCTAGCAATGCATGGCTAATTTCTTAGAAGGATAATCACACTAAAGTTGCAAAATTGGATTTTATCTTATGGTTCTGTCATTATACAACCATAAAGAATTTTTGCATGTATTCTTAATATAACAAAATAAGAGCTTGTGATTTTCTGTTCAAGCAGATGAACATGTGTCAGTGAGGTAGCATTACTATTCTGTCTGGATATTCTGCCTAAATGAAAATATTTGAACTTGCATCAGACATAGGCAAACACTGTGACTTTGAGCTGAATGGATTCCGTCACACAGTCTTGTAAGAGAAAGGTCTTAAATCTCACACAGTTGATCACATTCACCTGAAGACTGCTCCTTTGAGTAAGGTTCATCTGAGTGATCAAGAAAATTCCATTCAGCCTGCGATGTGCTGAATTTATTTTGTAATTACAGTAAATCTATCCTAGGTAAGTCTGTGTGAAAATTTTTTTAGTATCCTAACTGAATTCAGACAAAATAGTCACCAGGCAAAATCTACAGGTCAGCATCCTGAAGGAGAATCCCAAATTTCTGATAACTTTGGTTGCTAAGGCTGCAGATCTGCCTTCTGCTGGTTTTGTCTCTGTTGCTGGGGGGACAAAATGCTGCTTCTAAATCCTCTGCTGCAGGTGCATTAATATAATCTACCATCACTTTGGAGACAAAGAACCTTTTCTAATGCAAGCAAAGAAAAACTAGGTACCATGGTGATGAAGATCTGGTAAGATACTTAAGCAAAGTTACATCTAAAGGAAGAAAAGCAGGTGCATACCACTGGAAAACGCAGCACTTTCCTATCAAAAGAGTTATTCCAGACAAGGAAAGAGAAATTATCTAAGCTGGAACATCAGGGCACTGATGCTTAAGCCATATAAAGCTACGTGAATGGAATCAACAAGGGATAACTGGCACGAAGTGGGAAAATTGTGTTGCTAGCTGAATGAGCTCAAGACGCATCCAATCCAGTGGCTCGTGCCTAAGATGTTTACCAAAGAAGGGGCTGGGAGAGCATTTTAGACAGAGTGATTTGTCTGTCTACCAGATTATGATAATTCTTCCAGCCACTTCTCTCTTCTTTCTGATAGTTAATGAAATATATAATTTTTTGTCTCTGAATGGAATTAATAAAAATCATCCCACAGTAAGTCCATCTAAAACCAGACAACCTAACCTGCTCTCTCCCTAGATCTTGCAAAGCAACTGTACCCATTAAAGAGACACTGGCATCCACATGAACATTCAGAGTAATCAGTAACGAGGATAAACCTTAGCCTTTTGAGTATTAATTACTAAAATTTGCCTGTCTCTTTAATTCCATATTTGTTATTCTAACAGTGTGTTCAGTCTATGCTCTGAAACATCTGGACAATCAAAGGTTATAGATGCTGTGTCACCAGTAATTTAATTTTTAGCCCATTTTCCTGGGAAAACAGGGCTTATGAGAAAGCACTGCCACTCAGTGTATCCCTCTGCCCCTCTCTACAACGTAGCTTTTAAGATGATTAGCACTTTCAACCATTTTGAAAGGGAAGCAGAAGATATTTATATTGCTAGAGATTTCATGAAAATTAGCAAACAAATAGTGGAGTGAACCCCAAATTCGTGACTCCAGAGAAGGAAAAGCAGGCAGAACTTTGTGGTCCCACTTTCTATTTGGCAGCAGTTGTTTTGACAATTGCATGTTGTACTGGGGCAACTGGTACATTAATAGCTCCAAGTGAGCCATTGTTTTTTGGAAAGGAGAAAAAGTGATGGAAGCACAATAGGCTTGATAATGAAAGTGGTAGTGGGTTGGTCAGGGGGAAAAAGAACACTAATCAGCAGGAACTGCAGGTTTTGATTCAGATTCATTGTGTATGGAAAAATCTTCTCCTGCCTACAGTCAAGGAAAGAATGTGAGCAGAGGCAAGAGTAAGTGTGCAAGTTGGAGGGACAATTGCAAATCACATGATGTGTAAATCGTGTGATTATTTCACCTTCTCAGGCTATATAAAGTATATTTTAAATTGACCTTTGACTGAATATGAGAATCACCCGTAGGTATAGAAATTTAAGGGTTTTCTGATAGCAAAATACTAATTTTATTTTTGAATTTAAACAGAAAATCACACTCATTTCTCATTTTAAGTTATTCTCAAAATTGAGAAAAGTCATCTGATTAATCAAACATAATGAAGAGACAATTAATTTTTTAAAATGTTTTGTACTTTCATTACCTTTTGCATTTTTGCAGTGTCCAAGGACTTGATAATTCTGCTGAAGTGCTGAAAACCAAGCTCTTCTAGTTGAAAAGTAGCCAGATAACAGATAACTATCAAAAGATACATACATTTAAAATGCAGCAGGCAATTCTAATAAACCTATACCCAGCATACTTTGAGATTTAGACTGTCAGCTTAATTTTAACAGTTTTGATGGTGATTTTTTCAACATACTCTCTTTTTAATGTTTTCAGAGAGTATGTCTCTTGTTCTTCTATTCCAAATTCACAGTTTATTTATACATAACAAAAATTTTAAACAAAAAATTTCATATTCCTACTATTTATTGTACTGTTTTTCCCAAGGGACCACTTTGCCTAAAATGTTGTAATCTTTGTTTTTGTTCTGGATTGGAATAAAATCAAGTTTTTAAATTGGGAAATTCCAAACCTCATTCTTGCACCCCTCTCTGACAAGTACACGGTTTGATGATCTTTGAGTTCTTTTCCAACCTAAATGATTTATGATTCCGTTCTACAGAAAGAGGCACAGTCAGTACTGTGAAATTTTTGCAGACCTGTGAAGTTCAGGCTCCTGTATCAGCCTGCCTTTGTTCACTCAGGCTTCACTTGCACTGCAGTGCTTTTTAGCTGCCACCAAACAGTAATGGTAAAATCAGTGAATTCTGACCAATGTGCTGCAGCCAACTGAGTGTGTTGTCAGGCTTCAATCTCATGTGCTTTAGTATAGCAACATATTTAAGCAGTCTTAGCAGAATATACATTTATCTCCTACAAGCTTTATTAAATTCAAATCTGCTCACACATAGCAACAGCCTTTATAAGCAGCTTTGATCATTTAAGTGTCAATGCAGCTTGGCAAAGGGAATCACAAGCAGCTTAAAAAAATGTAAGCCAATGACCTTAGACTCTCAACTTGTTGATAAAGGAAAATTTTCTGGGGCCTCCCCTCTGCCTATGATTAATGGAGGCTTTTGAGTGGACCAGTCCTGACAATCCAATTATAGCAACACTCAGCTTAAAGATACAATTTATGTGCCTCAGACAATGAAAAACATGGCCCTGGAGAAATGGAGACAATGAAGCATTAACCATTTAGAATAAACTCAATACACTAATAATTTTATCCTTGACAGTTTAGGTTTCTTTTCATTTGTTATTTGATTTAGAGTTCTGTACTTTTCCAGATTGTGACAGAAGCAACCAGAATTGCCATAAAAATTTTGTAGCTTTTAAAACATAAAATGTAGATATATTTATATGTTTACTGTATTTTTCAACCCCTTTGAATTAAATTGTCTTCTCAACATACCGACAAAGCATCTGAACATATTTGACTTAGAGAACCAATGCCAGCGTGATTTGTGATTCCAACTTATTTAGGGACTTAATAAATCAACTTCAGAATGTGTGTATTAAATGCATAACATGAAAATATTTTTAAAATTAAATTTTAATGCACTTCCCAATGTCTGAAATAACTTTGGGAGTATTAACTACTATTAACTGGTAGTAACTAATTAACTAGCTCATAGTGTCACAAGTAGTTGTATCAGAACTGATTTTAACCAAGTAACTAACACAAGGAAACCAGTTGATTTCACTCATGGACACAGACAGAAGCCTATTTATGTTGTTGTGACAGTCAGTAATGAAGATACCCAAGTATGTACAGAAACAATTCCATCTGCTCACGGTGAGATGTGCTGTTCCTCAGCAGACAGAGCTTTGTTACACAGTTTTGTATCTGAATGGCAGAGGTAATAGGTTGCATAGAAGAGAATAAAGGGAAACCAGTGAAGAAGATTTTTAAAGAGATGGTTAAAAGTTTAAGATGCTTCTTCCAGCCAGTGATGCTTTTTCCACCTGCATCTTACCTGACTGTCTTAGGTATAATTCCAGTTAACACCTGTAAGAGTCCAGACTAAAAAACCATTTCAGATTTTAGACTTTACATCATAAAGACACTGGAAAATGTCCTGTATTTCTTACTGCACTAGGCACAATGACGATGCTCCCAATGTAATATAATGCGAAAACCTTCTCTAGTAAAATGATATTTTTTTAAAGTTTTGCGGTAAACACATTTGGTGTTGTAAAAACAACTTACCTATGTAGAGATTACGCTCAGGAATCAGGCAGTATCTCCCATCCTCAGCATAAAAGGCATTGACTACTACATCCAATAAGGATTTGTATTCTGTGCATCCTGCTAGTGTATCCAATACAAATTTTTCTTCTGTCACCTTAAGGGCCTATAGAGATACAAAATTAATAATGATTAATGTATTCTGGAAAGAAAATGTTTGTTGTGTACAAAAAGTACAATCATTTTGAAGTAAGTGGAAAACGTGAATAACAAACAGCTTTTGGTAGGGCTGATGCTGTCAAATATGGGCAGTCCCAGCAAACTACTGGCCCTTATTAAGGAAAATGTACCTTCCCCAGTGTTAAACATTCAGTTTATCTGCTGACATACACACTGAGTTAAAGGCCTTGACATGTGAATGTCAGCACTTAATGCAAAGAAAATCTGAAGTCTCAGAGCTGTGAGCAATTGTTAACTTGGGCAACTGCATAAGAAAGTTTCAGGAAGAGTTTGGTTTTCCCATAGGAAACCTCTCCTTTGTCAGTGAAGTCTGTGCTACTTGGGGAGACTAAACTGAGGGGAGAAGCTGAAGAGAGATTATGGACAAGACTCTTAACTGCTCCTAAAACCTAAGTTTGGAGAATATGACTAATTTAAACAACCTATGAGTGCCGTGATTCTTTTTAATGCAGACTGTTTCTTATCCAGCTATGCTCTAGGTCTCTTATAATATTCATGCAATATCACAAGAGACTAGGAGAGTCAGATGCTCACTGAATGCCTTTTGCATCCTACCACGTAATTCCTTTCAAAAGTTTGAATGCTTCTGAACTTTACAGAGAGTTTCAATTATAATAAATAACCTATGGAATATCTGTTACTATACGAGATAAACTTCTAGTATGACCCACCTTTAAACAGTGCAATAAAATCTGAGGCCCAGAACAGTTTGTTATTCCATGAATTGAAAAAGAACAGCCACGCTATGACAAAATGACAAACAATGATGATCCTTTGATTTAAGGAGGTTAGACAAGAAGCCAAGAAAAAAGCTAAGTGCCTCTTCTGAAAACACATAGTCCGCATTTGATATATGATCTCTCCCACAGCTCTGAAATGTGGGAACAATTGAACTGCAACAATATATCAGATGAGAGATTCACCTTGCCTAGGAGGCTCTCTGGTACCCTCCTGTCGCGGGTTTACCAGCCCTTCCCCGGGGTTGGAAAATAGTTAATTCCAAGTAGATTTCCAGAGCAAAGCCAATCACAAGTTTTAGTAACGCCTCTGCAAATGACATATTTAAGAAAACGGAAGAAAAGATGAATTGTGCAAAAGAAATTCCAGCCTGGAGAGGAGCAGAGGAGAACAAGAGACAGCGATGTAGCCTCCAAGGTCAGTGTAGGAGGAGGGGGGAGGAAAGGCCCGGAGGGGGCCCCTCTCCCCCTCCAGCAGGGGAAAAGACCTAAAAACTAAAACCCCTGCCACCTGTGGAAGATCATTTGGAGTGAAGAAACCCTCCTGCAGCTCATGAAGGAGCCTGTGTCGGAGCAGAGGAGTGCACGGAGGAAGCTGAAACCCTGTGGAAAGCCTAAGATGAAACAGAGCCTTGCTGGAGACCTGTGGCCCTTGGAGAGAGAAACCTACGCTGGAGCAAGTGTCCCGGGTAGGACTTGTGATCCCAGTGAGGGATTTATGCTGGTGTAATTCATTTGTGACCCTAAAGGACAGCAGAGTGTGGAAGAACTGTTGTCTGAGGGTAGACTCACGTTGGAGAAGCTCATCCAAGGCTGTCTCCCATGAGAAGGGACCCCACAAGAAACAGGGGATGGACTCGATGCCATTATCCCCTGTGACAGTGGTGAAGACCCTGGTGCAGCAAGTTGTCCCCTTGCAGTCCATGGAGGACCTCACAGGGCCCGAGTACCCCCCAGCCTCCGGTCCTGGCCCGGCAGGGAGGAGCAGGGACAGTCCTGAGGTCGACGAGCAGCAGAGAGAGAGAGAGAAATTTCCAGCTCCAGCCAATCGGAGCTGTCGCCCCAGAGATAATAGAAGAAAACTTTCAAGTGCTGCAAATTTGATTTAGAGAAACTGTAAACCCTGAAAGTAAAAAAAAGACTTTTCTCCTCCTGGACTGATAAAGTGGGGAGGAATAATTTTGTAAATACATAACATTTTCTTCATAATTTTACCTAGTTAGAATTGTTGTATATATTATTCTTTAGTTTTTATCCTGCTAATAATAAATTTAATACTATTCCCCCATGTCAAGTCTCTTTTGTCCATATAAAACTTCTCTCATCTCATAGCAATTGTGTAAAAATTGTTTAAAAAAAATTAACCCAGAATAAACCCACAACACCTCTTGATCACTTTATTTCCCTAATGTGACTCATTTCTAGTTTAAGGGTATTATTAGAGGCTGCTGGATGGAACTATGTGAGTTTTCTGATGTATGACACTATACAGGACTTTGAGACCAAGCACACACCAGGCAAAACTTTAAAGTTACAGTTCTAATATTTAAATATAAAAAATTACAGAGAAGTATTCAGAGTGTATTTTCTCAGGTTGTCCTTCAGAGCAAGCATATTTTTTTTCACTACTCCTGCTCAAAAGGAGTTTCATTCCTTCCAATTTGTGCATATCACCAGAAAAAAGCAGAGGAAAGAGACAGAATGCATCTGAAAATTTTCCAAAACCAAACTCTGATGGGAAGCATGGACTGCATCTTGCTAAGCACTGAAAATTCTTGTGTGGCACAAGTCCATTCCAAATAAACCTTTTATGGATGAAGATTTATGGAAGTTCTTTCATAAAACTAACAAAGAAAATCCAGAAATCTAAGCCGCCACTAAATGATCAAAATATATATCCCACATTTGATATATCGAAGAGTTAACCACAAAAGGCAAAAGCAAACCTAAATAACTGAATAGCAAAGTGAGAGAGGATGTACTTCCAGTAAAAGTAGGATTGTGACATTTTTAATCTAAAATAATTGGTCTCCTTGAGGAAATGCTGTTGTTCATGAACAGATCAATCTGCTGAAAATAGCAGATCTGATAATAAACAGAAAGTCCATAGCAAAACTGGTCAAGCCCATCAGATACAAGCCCAGTAAAAACTCTCACAATTATCTCTGCTAAAAAACTAGAATTTAAATTGTTTCAAGATCTTTCTTAGATTAGAATCTTTGCATTTGCCTCCTGTGTACTTTGATATATCAAACACGTATAAAGTGCTACAGCAAACCTGTGCTTTTCAAAGGGACTTTGGAGAAATGGCCAGAAGTAGATAAACAGATAACAACATGACACCACCAGCGCCCAAATCATATCTCCCATACAGTAGGGAGTACAGCATAAAAGTACAATGGCATATTCACATTTACTCTACTTTTACTGCTCTGAGTTGACAAATCAGTCACAAGTTAAGTGTTAGAATAAACACACAAGTAAGTGCTTACTCTTGCTTACTCCTTGAGCAAGAAAGTACATAACCACTGCATGGCCTCAAGCCAAGCAACAAGGTGAGAGGAGGGACAGCTCTGCCCCAGAACATCAGTACTGATTGGTAGTTCTGTGGACCACAGGCCAGAAAGTCTTACCATGAAACGTAATCAGCCAAATATGCTTTCAGCCACAGAAGGTACTAAATGTTCTGTTCCTACATGTAAAAATTGAGAATAGTTAAGTAGCCTGCAGCTGTGTCATCTAAGGAAGTGATCTCATCAGAACTCATAATCAACTAAACAAGACTGGGAAGGAGGAGTACTTGGATAGGAAACCTCAAAGGTGAGCCAGTTGTTGGTTAAGCCCTGTGGATAATCTAGAGAGTCAAAAACTGAGCCAATGCTTTAAACCAGTTAGGATACTCTCTGCATAGAAAGTGCATTGTGTCCTCTACAAATTTCTTCAGGGATATTTACAGTTTATCTGTATATCTGAAATAATAATTGCTTTGGGAAAGGAATAGGTTAGGTAGGTGTAATTTCTGGCACTAATTCCCAAATGTATTCTTTCTGTGTGGCTTTATGCTGCGCTTCATGTCAGTGGGATGTATTTCAGAGTGGGACAAATGATCCTGAAACAGCACAATGTGACAGATTGTATGTTTATAGCACCTTTTGTATGAGGTCTTCAAAACACTTTACTAACATTAATTGCATTTAATGAGATTCCTTTTGGCTACTGTTACTCTCCAAATGCAGGAACTATGGCATGGAGCAGGTAAGAGATTTGCCCCAGGCAACACACTAAGTATTGGTGCCAGCAAGAATAAATAAATGCTAATTTGTGAGCCTTTCATCTATCCATCAGAGAAACTTCTTACCTTTTCAGGTATACTTTAACTCATGTATTTCTCTGAAACAACCAGCAGTCAGCTGTGTTTGAAAGTATGTGCGAGCCCTTCAGCATGAGGAAGGCCAGGTAATTTACAGGTCAAAGTAACACATGCAGCAATCATCTTCTGGTGCACTGAATATTGAAAACATTCAAAGACAAAATAGATCTTGAATAGATACAAATATCTGACAGTGTTCTCTCTATGACATTGAATTTAATTTTTTTCTGATTAGTGTTTATGTTGTAAAAAAAAAAAAAAAAAAAAGATTGTCTAAAATTATCCTGAACGATCCTGGGAAAAAGATATGATTGTCTAATTATGTGCTGATTGGTGTTATCTCCCCCTTTTGAGAAATCCCTAATGCCCTTAGCCTGCTTCCATGGATATATTTTCCCTGCTCTCTGACACATACCTGTAGCTGTGAACCACTCAAGTTTCCTCAGGGAGAGACTGTGTAAGAAGGCTTGTGCACACAACCAACTTCCAACATGGGTTAGTACAAGAAATGGCATAAATTAAATGGAAAAGTATCTGCAAAATGAAAGCTTTGCCACTGTGGTTGTATCATAGTAAGACTGGTTAGAAAAGGATGGCTAAGGAGGAAAATCTCTTGTTTCTGGAGAGAAAGAGAGAAAGAAACATCAGCCATGCTCTGTTTGAGACTTCTAAGGCTAAGGATGTAGTTTGAGGTGAAACAAACATTTTAGAAAGAAGACAATATTTGATGAAAAGATAAAATAGCTTTCACCTCCTGAGAGAACCGAGTAATAGTATGTAGTGAACTTCTCTACTTCTAGGTAGAATATGCACATTTTGCAGATACAATCTGATCAGTTTATAGTGCTTCAAATATCACAGCTAGTCCTCTCCAAGTGTCTAATCAAAATGCTGTGGAAAAGAAAAAAAATATTCCTATTGACTTTACTGGGTTTTCAATCAGTCACCAGTCTTTCTATCTGAAGTCAGTGAAAATGCTTCCAGTAATTTCAATGAGGGAAAAAAATTCCTTGGATCTTAGAATATAAGTAGGATCCTGCTTCTACTATTCACAGTAGAATTTTCATCTTCAGGAGACAATGCTGACCAATGGTGTACCAAGAGGTACAGTTAACATTATTTTCCCTTGTAGTTAATATTAAATCACATGAGCAGAGCACTGCAGAAAACTCAGATTCCATCCCTGCCTTAGAAAGACCCTAATCTGCATTTATTTCAGTAACTAATACAAATTAGAGTTGCATAATTTAGTAGGATTTTTTTTTTTTTTCACCACATCTATCATTCTTGCCTTACATTACCTTCATACTTAAAACTAAGTCTATGACTTCTGACATTCGGGGATTTTACTCACAGTTGAGTAAAATCAGTTGAGTGGGCATGTGTGAGACACAGCTGAACCAGCACAAATGAGAACTATGAAGAGTTGTGCCAAATTACACCACGTTCTTGTGAAATGAAAAGCTTATAAACAGGCTCATCTTGCTATTAACATGGGAGGGATAAAGGAGCAAAACAGTGAATTTGGGGTGGCAGTTTTGATTTTACAGAACTAAGCTTTTCAGTAGCTGGGATGTAGAAAGGTCAATATGATGGCTCTGATCCTGCAACTCTAATTGAAGCAAATAATTCCACTGCAAATACAGTGAGTTATTTGCACAGAGAAAGGCACAAACATTGCACAGTGTAAAAATCTGTCTCCTGTTATCTTAACAAAAGCTTGATTCTAACAGTCACATGGAAGAACAATACCTGGGATGCTTCACTTAGGTACAAAACTTAATCTTCTTTCAAAATGAACAGATGCAGTCCATTTCTATAAACAGTCTGATGAAACGATATCTTTATGTGCAACATACACTGGATGAAACATCACTCTGGATATGGATCATTCTGGATAGATTTAATTGAAGAATGCTTAATAAAAAGATGGGGGCTTAGTACACAAGAATGAAGATATTATCTGGAGGGCATCAGTCTGAAAAAAGGAGTATTAAAAAGCATTTGGGAAGATAAACAAGAAGTAATCTGGCTATTCAAATGAAGAACAACAGAAACAGAGATGTAAATTTGAATGTGAACACTAATAATTTAGGGATCTGAGATACACTCAGAAATTATTTTAAGTTAAATGTGTTATTCAGGATCATTCAAAATGAATTCTGTTTCAATAGCAAAAACATTTAACTGGACTTATTAGTTTCTAGGAAGTTTGAGGGAATAATATGATTCTTCATTATTGAAGGTGGGGGCTTGTTTGTTGCAACTAGGGATCATCCATCATGTTGCTAATGAACCTAAGTTCTTATTGAAAATATTTGCAGTGAAAAACAAGTCCAATATTACATTATAAACATCATAAATTACAATACAATAAACAGAAAGATGGTAAATAACTGTATTACAACTCAAAGTGTAGTTTTCTTCCTGGAAGAAAATCAAGTCTGATTATACACTCAGAACCACAAAAAGAAATTCTTTTCATAATGTAAAGTTCACATATAGCAGAAATAAAATGTATGGGATTTAACACAGAATCGCCACTAGACTGATTTGGATCATAAAACTAATTAGAGGAAACTGTGTTATTCATCTCACACTATTCGATAATTAAAAATCCTTCCATATTTCACTTGCTTTTCTCTAAAAACAGGAGGCTAATAATCAGTGAGTTTTCCTAACTCCACTTTTATATAGAAGCCTGCATTAAGAATTGGAAGACAGGAACTGAGATTGGAACATGTCTTGCTTGCTTGCTTTCTGTGTGGCCTTGCAGAGATTATGTTCTCCCTTGACACCTTGGTTTTAAACACTATTAACTACCTGCCACTCAGCAATTCTTTTATACATTTCCATCATACTAAAGGAACATTTTATCTTTAGACGTACAGTGGTTCAGACTGACCTGAACTACTGCCAGAGTAATGGTTTACCTCTCTTTAAAATTCACTTTCTGTTCCTTTAGCACTAATTTTCTGATTTCCTACTTGTATATTGAATCACTGGGTGGTTGCAAAGTGCAATGAGTGACAAAGAAAAATGTATCCCAACAGTTATTTGATATGGTGTCTGCTTGGTCTACCTCACTTACATAAATGCAGGGCAAGGTGGGTGATTTTTCAAAGCAGTACACGGGGATTAGACGTGTAGCCCGTCGTTGCTGTAAATGGACTGTGTAAAGCTAAATGCCACATACAGTTAGGAAAAAAACATACCTTTTGATAGCAGCGTCTAATGCCATCATTTCTCTATAAATAAAGACAGAAAACTACTTATCTCATGTACACCAGTGTATGTACAGGGTAAAGCTTCTGACTTTGGACAGTCCCTCTGGAATATACTGGGAAGCCAAGTGTACACCCAAATGTTTGCAGAAGAGGTTTTTGTCTCAAAGCTTGAGACAAGATCTCCTACAATGAGAATATGTGCAGGTGGGACACTGAACAGAATTACAAGGATGCATTAAGGAATAAAAATAATAATAATCAAGAGGTCGCTTCTGCTTCTCTTGAAGTTAATGGATACCCTGCCATGTTATTTGAGAGCAGCGAATGAGAGTAACTCACATGGCCTGATACATGTAACTGATTTTTGACAAAGAGTTGTCAAATTTTCAGGCTTTTAACTGACTATTTGGAAATATTAAGCAGTTTCAAATCAAATACAGGAAAACAGCTAGGAATGTATTTTCAAAGTGGCACACAGGGGTCAGCAGTGCCTTACAAATTTGGCCATTTGGTTTTCTTTTGAAAATCCACGCACATTTTGCCAAGTAATAAACACCCATTTGCATGTGTTTAGTGTGAATTTAAACTGTAGCAGTGAACTCCCCTGAAGATTCCGTGTGCCCTGACTGTGCCCAGCCCAGGGCAAGCAGAGCTTTCACTACAGTACAGGATGAGCCCGGGACAGGCTGTGTTGGGTCAGTCTGGGAGCTCACACTGACAGAAAAGAGCCTGTCTCACCTCCCTGCTCTGTGACATCTGCCTATTGCGGGTTGCAGTTGGAAGAGGGAGATTTCTTACTCTATTTAGGAACAGTAGAGACTGGAACTGAACGTGCAAGAGCTTTGAGATGAGCGGAACAAGACCAAAGAGCAAGCAGGACTTGCTGCACAGTGACAATAGCAGTGGAATCAACCACTTGAAGAGGTAGAACTGGGGCAGATTAAATAAAGAGACCTGAGCAAGTAAACCTGAGGGTAAGAGAAAGGACAGGGATAGAAAGATGACAGAGCTTGGAACAGAACTCAGTTTACCTTTTGGTTCCATCTACACAATATTTGGCTAGCAGAGTATTCCAAACCTCTACAGTACAGCCATTGTGCACTGCCAAAACATAAAAATTTCTACACAGTCCTAACGAAAGAGCAAAATATACGATTTCACACAGTCAGGTATTTTGGCTTTTGTTTTACTTATATCCCTAACCTTACATACACCTAGAAGTGAAAAAAGAAAATCTTGCTGAAGAGTGCCTATGCAAACCTCTGGATTGTGTCACCTTTCAACAAAGACCAAATGTATTAGTTAGTAAAAGATCTAATATGGAAATCTACAAGTTCCTTCTTACTGTCATTTGCAAAGCAAGTATATTTTCACCGTATGTCTTCAACTAACTGTATTTCATGCCTCTTTCTTATTTTATATATTCATGTTGTACAGTCCTTCATTTTAAAATATATTTGCTTTCCTACTTTTGCTTCTCTTCCTGTGCCTCCCTTGAACAGCCATTTTTACTGCCTTAATTTGCAAGGATTCCCACAAGAATGGTCTTATGCCACTGGTAGATGGATGACAGAGATATCTGGATCAAGACAGATTGTGCCTTCCAGACTCACTCCCTCAGGACTACATCCAACTTCCTTTCATAACATATTCACATTTATCATGTACACAAATAAGAAGCCTACACTTCAGTCGAGGATGCTGGCCTCTCTCTGTGACATTTCCTTGTGGTTGTTGTCAGCTCAATTTCAACAATGTGAAGACAAAACTTCAGCACTCTCATGCTACTTCTTTCCTCATTTATTGGTACTATTGCCACCCTGCTTGTCAGCCAAGCCCATAACTTCAGAGGGCATTTTTCACAAAGATTACTCCCCAGGATATCATAACCAGTTTACGTGCACATCTTCTTCACTCTTTTTGAGCAGTAGGTTTCAATAAGTATTTTCCTATTGCTTCACAGCTAAAAATCTAAGGTAGTGTCTCAAAATTTTCTATTTTATTGCAATAAACATCTCTTTCCTGAGTTTAACTGACCCAGTCTTTAGCAAATAAACCATCTGGAATGCTATTGTTAAGTTTGTTCTGCTAGTGCATTGATTTGACCCACTTGCTCCACCTACCATCTCACAGTTGATTCTAGCACATAAAATTGAAGCTGCCTGTCAAGATGCTTCACAACTCAGTTCCATTCTGCCTGTAATATCTTACTTTTTACTGATGTCATCCCCCATTTCTGATCAGCCAAGGATGGCCATCTCCTTGTTTCATTTATTGGATTTCCAAAGAAGTAATTCTGTTTACTTTCAATCATACATACATTTCTATTGCTCTGACAAAGGTTTGGCTCTGTGAAATGTTCTTTGCTTCTTGCAGTTCAGGTGAGAATGTGTGGCTGTCAGAGGCACTTATTTCCAGGATCTGGCACTTAACAAGACGGGCATCACAGTGGCTCCTGCAGCCCCTGCTACTGGGCTACTGAACTCCCTTGAATTGGAATGACTTCGGAATGACTTTGGAATGACTGTGTGTACTGTGTTTTTATTTTGAGGAAAATAATCTAGCCCAAAATTGTTGGTTGCACCAGGAAAAACCCCTGAAAGGTAGACAACAGGCTGAGGAGCATATTTTACGTGGATCATCAAGAAGTTATCAAAGAACTAAACAAGCCACCTCAGCTATCACATTAGACGGACACAAAGACTATCAAACATCCAAACACAATGAAGATCTGCAGTATGAATGAACACAGAGGGTTGACAGTGACCGGAACCTGACTGCACTCTTAGGGGATGGAAAACTATTAACCAATTAGAAAAGTCTCACAGAACAGAAGACAGCAACTTGTAGACAAGTCTGACATACTGCATATCTAACCAGTAAATAAATAAACATAGAGCTGTGTCCTGTAATTATTTAGATTTGTGCTCTTGGAATCTGACCCTCCTGATTTTTGTCTGGTCAGTACACAACACGAGGTTTGCTATTTGTCATGCTGCTGGCATGGGACATACAGGCACAGATCTGCTCTGTGATTTAGAGTGATGGCATCATTCAGGACACAAACTGAGGAAGTTTCTGCATGGACCAGTTAACATTGGCTAATAGGTAAGTGGCCAAGCCTGGGAATCATGTGTACAAAAATGCTGCAATATTTTCAGGATCATATGCCTATTATGAAACAAAAAAGAAAGAAGTGAATTTTTCATGATGAATTATAATCACTCATTTGGTACTGAAAGAGAGATGAATTTTATATAAACACATATATTACTTTTTACTTTATTGGGTTATTCTTATATAGTAAGTGACCTGAAACTATCCAGAGAAAGATTTTGGCCTTAACTTTGGCATCAGCTATCCTCCTTGTTCTTCCCCTTTTAAAAGGATTTATTATGAAACTTTAGATTCATGTTTCTGTGATGGAGTTAGTGCTTCTTTTGTCTTTGTATCACCTTTCCTGGGCTGAGAAGAACAATGATCTGAGGATTCATTTTTACAAGTGTTTACTTTGGCAGCAGTGGTAGCTGAATTTACCTGCTCTCTGCCCAGTGAAAAATGATTATTTTGAAACTGGATCAGTTCCCTGATGTAATTCAGCATATGAATGCACGAAGGGTTATGGCAGTACTACAAGGCAGGAAGGCAGAGGCAGAAATTAGGGGTCTGAGTGGAAACTGTTTAAGAAAGCCAGAACCCAAGGAATTTGTATAGAGCCACTGCCTCAGCCTCTGGTTTTCACATCACACCTTCATAATTTTATATTCTTGTAGTCATTTGTGTTTATGCAAAATCAATGCAAAAGACCATCTAACAGGAATAGAAATGGTTTAGACCTTATTGTCAGAAGTGAAAATGAGCACTGGAGCTACATGGCAGTGTGGAATCAGAGCTCCAACAATGTCGTTTGATAACACATGGCAGTCTAAACCCTATCACTGTCTTCCCTTAGAGACCTTCTAAAGCTGATTTAATCCTGTAGCTGCCTCAGCACAAGTAAGGGCGACACTGGGGACAAAGAGATGGGAAGAGGTGACAGACTATGGTCAGGAAAGGATGGGAACTGCTTCAGCCACTAAAGCTACATATTGGCAAATCGTGGCCTGGTTACTTGCAGTATTAGGTTAGAATCAGGTAGTTGATTTACTGCCACTTTCCTTCTGTGCCACTGTTCTGATGGTCACTTATGTCCTCAAAGCAAGAGTACCTGATCCTGTGAGTCAGCTTCTGAACTGCATTCATAAGTACAAATGGGTGGGGTTGTCAGAAACTTCTACATGGAAGGAAGAAAGGAATATGAAACTACAGAACAGCTTAGTCAGAAGTGGAACAGAAGTTTTCCCAATCACTGTCAGATCCATTTTAGAAGGTTGTTGCTTTCCTGTCTTTTTTTGTTTCCATCCAAGCAGTTTTTTAACTGCTCTGATCTTTATGGCCTTATTTTTTGGCGATAACTGTAAGAAATTTGGACTTTACTCATGAATGAGAAATGTCACTGTAAGAAAAATCAATGAAAGGTACAACAACATGTTAGAAAAGAGATATCTTTATATTTAAAATCACATAATAAAACAAAGTAAGCTATGTACGATGAACTGAAACTTAATATACCTGCAACATCACAGCTGATTCATTCAAGAAATCCTCCATGTTCTGATTTTCAGGGTTAAACTTGTCAAGCTGTTGCACTATTATTGCAATAAGTTCTCTATGTTTGACCATCTTCACCATGGAGAATCCTATAAATACAGAAAATCTTTAATTTTTCATGTCCCCTTCAGTTGTGGCATAATGTTTGTTGATAGGCTCATACAGAAGATACTGCAGTAACATAGAAGAGAACATTTAGGTCAAGCTTTCAAAATCACTGTTAGTCAGAACAGCTAACAGGAGAAATGAAAATACAGTACCAACATCAATAAAATAAAATACATACTTCTTACATATTTCAACAAAATTACATATTTCTTATTCTGTAAACATCTGAAAATATCTTTAGGATGATACCTAAATGGTTAGGTATTTGACAAAAATAACCTGTGCCAGGCTATTTGACAAAATATAACTAAAGATCATACTAGAGAAAAGCAGGAATTTTTGCCTGTGTGCCATACAGGTCCTATTTAACACACTGCTCTTCCCAGGGAGATGCAACAGAAAGCAAAACTTTAGTCTTAAATCTCATCACATGCTGCTGTTAACAGCCTGTTTTTCCAAAACAAGAGAATAGGATGCGAGAGGAATTAGAAGGAAGCAATGAGACAGTGTCGGTCAGTAACTGGGCCACAGTCACATCAGTTGTCTGGGTCATTGTCAAGGTTTCTGAAGGCTCAGCCGGTGGGTGCTTGTTATGTTTGATGCTGTGTTTGTGGAATGACTGGATTCTGCCCATCTCAAACGATGTCTTAATCGTACGTCTGACTTTGTGTAGGACTGGTTACCTCGATTTGAATGTTCACATGACAAGAACTACAATGCACATGTGGTGGTGTATGAAAGACCAATGATAGCAATGATCAGGCCTGAAAGTCATTAATCTGGTTTACCAACAGGAAAAAAAAAAATGAGTACAAAAGTAATTTTCAGTGGTGAAAATAAAATACGTTTTTGAAAATAGCTCTTGTATTTTATATATCATCATATTTTGATGCCAGAAAAGAATGCTTGATCAAGATGATTCATTCCCACTGTGGTAAAGATAATTAATTTCCTGCTTTAAAATGATATCATAACATTTCCAGATACAGTGGTTTTGTACTCTTTCAGCATTACTACACGCAATAAAAACTGCCTAAACAGCACTTCTAATTATTAAGTGCTGAAAAAAGAGTTTGTCTGTGATTATGTTCAATACAGGCATTCAGTTACTTGGTATGATCAAGTCCAATTGAAAAAAGACCCCTCAAAACAGGGCTGGATCGTGAAAAGGGATGGCAAATACAGAAAGAGGCTCTACTGTTTCTCTGTCACAGGGGAGCTGCTGTTTCTCCACTCCTCTGAGAATCATTTGTTTCTTAGGTAAGAACCTGCCAAGGTTCTTACACTCACAAGGGATTCTGGATGAGTGAGAGAGAAATACCTCTGTACTTCAGGTGGAATCGTAATTCAGGCTCCAACAGCTCTACCAGCAACAAATATTTTTTCTTCTGTCACAGCAGAAAGAAATTTGAGCTCTCATGCTCTGTAGACACTGATAGTCATCCCTTCTCCCCAAATAACAATAATTAAACCCAAAGACTGGAATAAGAAAACTAAGACAGGAGTTCTATTAAGAACTTCACTGGTATTTAAATGTGCTGCTATTATTATTGTCAATGTTTTAAAACATACGCATTGGGAATAAAATGCTTTTGGTATGACAGGCACCCCAATATCCACATAGTTGTTTAGGTGAATACTCTAATTGCTATGTATAAAAATGATATAAATTTATACTGGGTATAAAATGGTAGAAATTTTCTTTCATCATCAGCTGTAGATTTCAGTTAAAGGGAAGGTGAGAACCTGACTTAACCTTATCTTACAATGGAGCTTGAAATTTTGAAAGCAATTACACAGGATAAGATCATCCACCATTGTAGGTACTGTTTTCAAAGACCTGAAAGATTCCTTCAGGTTTTACAGTCGCTCCCACGTTCCTGGCCTAGAAAGACTGCGATTGCATTTCCTCTGATGAAAGCTGTCCTTAAAAAGAGCTGAACTAAGCCTCCCTGCAAAATTCAGTGAGATCAAGCAGCTACTGCTCAAAATGGAAGGAGATGTTTCTCAGCTGTGTGCTAGAAATAGGGCCACTAACACAGGGTACAACTGCCCGGTGTTACATCCTGATATTCTCATCTACTCTGGACTTTTCTGCATTGCTCAGTGTCACTCAGAGCAGTTCTGGGCACAGGTCTTCTTTTTAGGACATTCCTCCCTTAAGGAAGCAAGGCCTCAAATGGAAAATATTCACCCCAAGTATCTATAGTCCAGATCTTAATTTCAATTTGCATGAATGTCAGTGTTTTGCATATCTATTGCAAGTGGTTTACTTGATACGACATGGTATTTTTAAACTGTTTTCTTGTAGTACTTAACAATTAAATATTCATTGTACAAAACCTTGTACAAATAAGTTGTATAAGATGGGTCAGCAAATGGGAACCAAGGTTTGCTACTTGCCCAAAATCTCAGAGAGCAATGCAACCCCTACCACAGAGTAACACAATCCACATTGATCTTTTCTATTGCATTTATGAAAACATAATAAAAATGAACACTGAGAGAGGGCAGGTTTAAATTAGATATTATATTATGCTGCCCCTGGATCCCTGGTAGTGTTCAACACCAGGTTGGATGGGGCTTGGAGAAACCTGGTCTAGGGGAAGTTGTCCCTGTCCATGGGCTGGGCTGGATGGGCTTTAAAGTCCGTCCCTACCCAGATTCTGTGAATCTGTGATTATATGATAATAAACAAGTGAAGGAGCCATGAGCGTGCCCAGGGCTCCCGTCACACTCACTCATCAGGGACTGTACCCACTTTTCTTTCCGGAGGGGTCACGTACGGCCACAGCTGCCTTACACCGGCACTCCAGGTACCCCCGCTGCTCCCTGTCCTGTCCCTGGCTGTTCCCACTGCTCCCGGCGCTCCCGTTCCCGGCTGCCCGCGGTGCCCCTTGTGCCGTCCCTGGCTGCTCCCGGCGCTCCCTGTCCCGTCCCTGGCTGTTCCCGGCGCTCCCAGTACCCCGTTCCCAGTTGCTCCCAGCAGCTCGCGCCGTTGCCAGGGGCGCGCGAGGCATGCTGGGAGTTGTAGTCGTGCCGCTCCCCCTCCTCAGCGCTGCCAGACGGCGCGACCGGGGGCGTGGAACTACCCGCGCACGAGAAACAAGATGGCGGCGTTTGTTTGCCGCTGTTGCCAAGCGGCTCGTTCCGCGCCTCCCCGGTGTTTGCGCTCACGAGCAGCCAGCGACCCGTCACCCGCCGGTTGCCGATGCGCGGGCAGAGCCTGTGATCCCTAAGCAGACGTTCGCAGCGCAGCCGCCGGAGAGACTACAAGAGACCGCAAGAGACTGCGAGTCCCGGCATCCCCCGCGCCGGGGCGTGGCCGGCGGGGCGCACAGCCAGCCCATCCCCCGCCGCGTGTTACGCAAATGAGTGGCCGGGTGGGCGGGACCGCCACCCGATTGGGTGGGGAGGGGAGGGCGCGGGGGTGGTGCCGCGCATGCGCGGCGGGGGGGGCGCTGCCGCCGGCCGCGCAATGTTTTGGGGGCGGTCGGGGCGGCGCGGAGCGCGGGGAGCCTCCGCTCGGTCCCTGCGCTGAGGGAGCGCCCGCGGCCGTCGCCGCGCCAG
>VXAY01004764.1:73160-229974 GCA_013399855.1 Oxyruncus cristatus
GGATGACAAAGCAGAGCGGGAGCCGCGGTGCGGGTCCGGCCCGGCGGGAGCGCGGCCGGGCGGGCTCGGGGCTCTCCCCGCACCGCGGGGCTGCCGGAGGTGTTCGGCCCTGCCCGGTTGCGCTGCGCGGAGCCCGTACCCGGGGAGACGTGCGGGCGCTCCCGCGGCGCTGGTAACGCTGCCTGGGTGCGCACCCGAGAACTTTTTAAGTTAAAAAGATTTATTGAACGGTGCTTTCTGTAGGTGTGTTATTTTCTGCCCTTCTCGCTTTGAAATTCTTGGAAGGAATCCAAGAATCGCAGTTTGCTTTGTAATGAAATTAGCATCTTCTGGCACGAGTTAAGTAACAACTGTCTGGAGAGTGATCTTGCCTCGCGTATGATGTTCGGGTTGTAAATGAAGGACATTGCTGGTTTTGAACATCTATAGCATCTTTTTATTGTCCAGGCATCACACCAGTCAGTATAGTTATTCACTTTATGAAGTATCTCATTTAATTTTTGTCCCTGTTTGTCCCTATCGCCCATTTTTTCCTTGTGCTTTAATTTCAGTAATGATGTTAAGTCTCAGTTTTCTGAGTAAAGGCTCAGATTTTTCTCAGTAAATATCCTATGTACTCAGTCCTTTTGGCTGAATTACGACTAGTGTGTTGCATTTTAAAAAAAGAAAAAAAAACAACCTCGAGGTAATTCTGCAAAATAAAAGTTCGTATTATGCTGGCTTTATGGATTTTGTATGTAGTCATAATTCTGGGTACTGCTGATGAAAACATACTTGTCTGATGTTGCCGCGAATAGCTGAAAGGAAAATAATGTAGAGATTAAGTAACTGAAAATGCAGTAACAAATTATAGGTAGCTTTCATTAAACTTTGTTATTTGTTTTTAGTTTATACCAGGGAAAAAATAAGAGAGGAACAGTTAATGAACAGAAAGAAATACTGGTATTCTTAAATGCAGAAGAAATCATTGCAAATATTGCTTCTGTCACTGCTTTTTTTTAACCAAAACTCATTCGATTTCACGTTATTTTTCTTTCTAATGGAGATTTTATCTTTTTGTGATAAAATTTACTTATTAATATACTGTCCCTTTGTTGTATGGTGTGTGTTCAGCATTCAGGGTCTGCATCAAACAATGTATGATTATAGTTCTATGGGACCTCCCTGGTGAAGGAACTTTTCAAGCCTGTTGCATGACACTGGACCTCATAAATCAGTAACATCTATTACTGTTAGTTTAAAACCAGCACCAAGTCCTTTTTGTTGTATATTTAAGCTTTCTTTGCCAACAGTTCTTGTTAGTTTCATTGGCTTCCTGGATAATTTTTGTTCTGGTGTTCAGAATGGGCTTCCAGCAAACTGTAGTAGCTTCAGAAACAGGCATTTTTCCTGGTGTCCCTATTGAATTGGTATGGGTAGTGTCATTAAATACACAGAAGTTTGAATGGCACTTCTTTGATAGACTGTAAGATGGAGGAGCTCATATTTGGAGGCTGCGCCTTTCCTCATTGTACTACTTGCTTTTGTATTGCGTCAAGGAATCCTCAGGATTCTTTCCCATAAGGTTAATGAGTTCCATAGGCTGATTTGAATATACTGCATTTTGAAGATGATTTCCCTGAATAATTATTCTGGTGGGGGCTATCACCGCTCATGACTTATGTTACTTGTAATCCTCTGTTAGGTCCTAAGCATGACAGGTACATTATATCAGTTAGACTTTGCTGCTTCCAGTGATGGGGAATGCTGCTTCTGAAGTATTCCAGATCCTACTGTCGTGTAATAGGACTTGTGCATGGCAGCAGATTTTGTTGGCACTGGGCATATGGCCTATAGCTTTGATGGCCATTCAGAGATAGTTCTGAAGGCAGTGGGGGATGACATCAGAGTGCAGCAAACTCACAGTACAGCCTGCTCAGAAACCTGAATATGTGGTTTAGCTTAATCCCAAGGGAACTGTTTCATAATTCATCCCCCCTAAAAACCCAACCCCAAAAAATGTAAATTAATTCAGTTTAATCTTTGTAAATGGTGGAGACGGGGAAATGGAAGAGAAGAGATAGTGCATAACAAGATGGAATCGCAAAACTCTCAGGATAATCGTCAATTACTGTAAAATGCAGGGACTGCATCGAGGCAGGGATATTTACTTGGTAACTGCTGCATCTCTTTGAACATACCAAGAATGGGAGAGAAAACGTGGGTGTAGGAGGTGGAAAGTCTTGACTAATGTTGTGAGCGTGTCACGGGAACAGCACGGCTCTCCTAGATCCCGGTGCAGTCTTCCTGTCCAGCTCTATTCTTCAGGTATGCTGATATGCCAGATTGTAATAAGCCGGATCAAATGCCAGGGGTAGAGGTAACCAGAGAATGAAATAAATAGCAGTGACGTGATCTGTAGAGCTGGTGGGGCGCAGGCTGTTAACTGATGTATTGGAGACAGAGCAGAGTTGGGATTTTGTTTCCAGCCTCCTGTGCCACGTCGATTGTTGTTTAATTTTTAAAATGTTGTCTGTAAGATGTGTTTCGCTTTTGGGACTTTTGGATTCGAGGTGCGAAGATTTTGGAGGGAGGCAGGTGTTTGCTTTTGAACCAGGAGAAAATGGGTGATTTGAAGCAATAGTGTTCTTGAATTGCAGGACATTGCTGAAACAACAGTTGGTCTGTTTGACCTCACGACACACTGCAGGCTTCTCAGGCACTGCCACCTTCCTGAGGCAAAGGGTGATCCCTTCTAAATCAAAATACTCATCTGTATGTGCAGATATAATAGAAATATTTCCTGTCAGTTCAGCGAATTTCTTATCTTGTACCGTCTGCTGCTGGAGCATTCCACAGGTGTCCGGTCAGAACATTCTCCCAGGCATATCTGAGCATTCAGTAAACATACAAAACTGGACTGGTTCTGCAGAGTTTTGAAATGCACTTGATATCCAAAGAATTCAGACTAATTTCTGTGAATGTTGCAGCTTAAATCTGTAGACTGGCTTGAAAAATGCGTGGGTAACCAGCTCACAGGGATACCTGCTTTGAATTGAGCTCATGTTTGTTGGTATTTTGAAAGAGCTGTTTAGTGTTTGATGGGGCGGAAAAAAAAATCTGTCTCTAACCACAACTTAATATGTTTTTAATCTGCTTAGCATAACAGACTGAAACATCTTCAATGTATGTTTATTTTTCATAGTTATGTTTTTTTTTTCCGAAATATCGCTTACTTTGTGTTTACATCTTTGAATAAATTTTTACCTGGGGGACAAAAGCCAGGGATTTATTTTTTTATGAGACCTTAGCTTCTTTTTTGCTATTTCAATTTGCATTCGTTAACCTATTTATTTGGTCTTAGTTTCTTTTGCATTGTAAATGTGAACTTCTAGCAGTAAATGTTGAAGAATTTCTTATGTTCCTGTAATTCACTCAAAATTCACGGTTATTGGTAGTGAAGATAGTGCTTTGTGTATGCACTGCCCCAGTTAAAAGTGCTCCCAAGTCTTGCATAAAGCCTGGAGGTTTTGTAGGTGTGTTTTTTAACACCTCTCTCCTCTAAGACTGACCCAAGTGCAGCTGTGCCCTGAGTGCCTGTTTTAAATAAAAGCCGGCCTAACTACCATGGAGATGTGAAGATAGATTTAAGGAAATGTCCCCAACTTGTAGCTAGGAGTGAACACTTACTGACAAGTGGGTACTCAGCAGAGCTCTTTCACACCCTTCAGAGGCTGTGCATCATCTTCCCCCGGAGTGCTTGAGATGCTGAGAATTGTAGTTGTTTTCTTCCCGGGCGTTTGTTTTGAAATATTGTTCGTTGGTTTCTTTTCTTAAATCTGATCATTGCTTTCTGCAGCTGGATTAGCAGATACATCTTGAAGACAAGAGCTTCTTGCTGCCTGTTAATGTGTCTGCAGTGGTGCTGTGTGATCAGAAATAACATTTAAGGATAAGCGGAATGGCAGGTTCTTGGAGAAGGCTTGTTTCTGGGTTTGTGCACAGTGCCTTTCTCTTACTATTTTAGGGATCTTCTTAGCTACATTTATATGAAAGTAAGCCATAGCTAGTAATAATTGTTGCTAATAATAGTTGTTAAAGGACTTTGAACAATAGATAGGTATGCTAATTACAAAAAAAAAGGCTTAAAACAATAGATAGTAAGTGAGTATCTTGGAAGATCTCATGCAAGTAAGAGAGCATGCCTAGGGGATCAAGAGCAATCACCTATAGTAGAAAAGTGAGAGCCGGTGGCAAACCCCCAAAACAATCTGATTACCTTACATACTGCTTTTAATTTTCAACACGCACTTAGGACTTGTTTTTTAAATACTTCTCCTTGTGCAAGTCATCTTTCTCAGCAGTGTTGTCAGGGTTGCTTAATGGCAGAGCTGACTCCAAGAAGTAAAAGATGGGAAATACAATAGGAAATAGTTAAAACTATTTTTTTTTACAGTAAGAGAAGAAACATGTTTGTAGGATTTTTTTTTTTTTTGTAGGAAAAGTTTGTAGGTAGAAATAGAGTAAGAGATCTTTAAAGATTAATAGAAGTTTGAACTTTAGAAGAGTGGAAGATAGTAAAAAATTACACAGTCAACTGTGCTTAACATACTGCAAAAAGCATTTTTAAAATTGGGTCAGTAGAATGAGCTGCAGGAAGAGAGGATTATTTTAAGTGGTGTTTTGATGGATGGAAACGGTCAGAAATTGAAAGGACGAAGTCATGGAATAGCCAAGCAACTGTTGATACTGGTTTTGGGAGAGTGGATGAAAAAGCAAGGATGATTTACCAGTGATAGATGGAAAGCTGCTAACATCAGGTATGATTTCCAAGTCTTAAACACGAAGGGTTGCTCTTCACAAAAGAAAACTAGAGCGAGTTTAGTCTCGGGAAAAATGTCTTAGAATGAAGAATGAAAGAAGAGGTAAATGCTATTTATAACTTAAAGTTTCTCTTACTGGTGCCATACAGTATTCAAAGCCTTTGGGCTCAGCAGTTTGGGAGCAAAATTTATTATTTAATGCAATATTTATATTAACATCTAATGACTTTACCAGACAGAAGATGGAGGAGTTTCTCTTACTTGGGGAAAGAGCTGTTACTGGGTATTTGAAAAGCCACTGTTTTAATGATCAGATCTTTGATCTCAGTTATCTGCGTAATTATTCTTGTTGCCCCTCTCTGATCAGAGGCTGCAGCTGTTTAACTACATTAATCATTGTTATTGATAACAATCCTGAGGAAGGCAACTTATAAATCATCATGCATTATTCAGAGTTTTGCATACTGAATTGCTTCATTTTAGAAGCACCATCTAGTGGTTTGAAGACAGGTGTGGGAACTAATAATTCTTCGCTGATGTATTGTAACACTGCAACTAAATGAAGACAATTACCTGCAGTCGTATTGTTTCTCAGCCTTGGTTTTACCTGTGTCTGAAGAAGGGAAATGGGTAACTATTGTAGTTGTCTATTAAGGGAATTGCTTGGCTGGTTTTAATTACTCTGTTGTGGAATACATGTACACCTTGCGAAATTATTTTTGATGCGGATTGCTGTGAGCAGAGTCATTGGTTATCAGATGACAGGTCCATCTAGCCTGGTGTGATGTCTGGTGGTTATCTCTGTCCTGTGACAGGTACCTAGGGAAAAAATTATGAGATGAATACCAACTGATATTTCTTCTGGGCCTTTATTTTTTAAATCTTATGGTAGTCTGCAGTATAGGAGTTTGCTGAGCTACAGATTGTACCCTTATCATTCAAAAGCTCACGAGGACTTTTCCTTTAAGTGACTAATAATTTTTCAATTAATTTATATTTCTGGTGTCCGTAATGACTACTGGCTTCTCAGTGCTTAAAGTTGAGTTTGATCCGAGTGAGGCAGGCGTTTTCATTAGAAACTTTTTCAACCAACCAGTGGTGTGACCTATTGCATCCCTTGTCCCGCAGACTGTCTTTTGGTCTGTCTCTTGGAAACTTGATTAGGATCTTTTAGATTCTGCTCCTCTGGACTTCCACAATGTGGTGGTACTTAACAGAATCAAGAAAAAATTGCTTCTTAAAGATTGCAATGCACTCTTGCTAGGTTATTTTAGAGGAATGACAAAACAAAAAAACCTCACCAAAAATATCCTCAGCATTGAGTGACAGAAGAATATTTTCTTACTGAACTAACTGAAAAATAGTGAAAATGCTGTTCATGTGCTTCATTTAACTGCTTTAGTAGTTATGATGATCTACTTTCCTGGCAGTTGTGCTAGCGATGTTGATTTAAATTAATTCTGTAAAACTATTTTAAAATAATGGTGTTAAAAATAAATAATTCAAGGCTGTGTATGTTTGTTTGGCTCATGTTTAAAGACAGACCCACCTTCATGGTGCATGTGAAAGAGCAAGTTCCTCCAGCTTGGTCGTTTTACTTGAGGATGCTGCTGAATTGGAGTCTGTCTTACCTGTTCTCAGCTGAGTCTTTGTTTTCAACCTGAAAGTACATGAAATTCCAAATATTTTTTGTACCTAAAATGCCAAGCCAGGGATGGTTGGTGTCATGGCCATACGCCCCCCCCATATGCTTGCATTCAGGAAGTGAGCTGCTGCATTCCATGCTAGCTGAGGCTGTGGAATCCTATAAACTGGAGCTCTCCCTAAGTCAGCTAAAAGCAGAGCACTTAGCCTGTGTCTGGTGGACAGCTCAGTGTAATAGAATATGGTTTTCCTTTGAGGCAGTGTCAGCTGCCTGCTATTTGAAAACAGGTGAGTGACAAAGACTGTAATGCATTTTCTAGAGGTCTAGATTTAGGGTATAGGAAAGAGTGAGGTTTTTTGGGAGGCAGAATGTTTGGACAACTCAAAGATGCAGCGTTCCTGCCTCAGTATACTTACTGCTGTAACTGGAAGGTCTTACTCTTATTTATTTTGATTATGTGGGTCAGACTTATTACATCCTGAGTATTTCTGTTCTACCCTGCAGGCTGTAGGAGTTTCCTTCTTGTCTCCCCAGTAGTCAGTGACTTTTTTGCATTACTTCCTCAGGCCTCTGGCCTGCAAATTCCTCTTCTGATCCTATCGATGGTGGTTCTTACTCTGATTTCTCTACATTCACCACCCTCTCCTGCCTGTACTGTTATCGCTTTTGATCGCCCTGAAAAGCTGATTGACAGGAACTGAGTTAGGAAAAGAAACAGGATTCTGCAGTGAGGTTGGAGAATTGTGTAAGAATCTACAGCAAGGAGAGTTGACCTCCGAGCATATCACGTAGGGGCTGCCTCTGCTCTGCTCTGCTAGGCCATAATCTTGTTTTTCTTCTCTCTCAGGGTCTTTACTCACACTTGAAAGCCATTCAGAATGAATAACGTAAGAGTGGGCATCACGTCAGTTCCAAGTGCACCACGCTGGGTGAATGAATGAAAGGAAAGCAAATGGGGAAAAGGACACTGGAGAAGGCAGTTGAAGAAGATGGGATTGGTGAAAACACTTGGCATAGAAATGTTTGAGGGAGGAAAAAGGGAGGATGACTCTTGTAGTCTTTCAAAATGTGTGCTCTTTATTTTGAAGTGGAACATAGGTTAATTTAAATTGGGGTGATGTTTATGCTGGAATGTGTTAATTCCTGCCTTCAAATGGCACTTTGATCTCTGAGAATTATAGGTGGTTGAAGCTAAACTAACCGGATGCTCAGGGTGTTCTGCATTTCTGCTTTGCATTCTTCTAATTCTCACCTTCCTTTGTAAACCTTTTAAAGTAGGAAATGTTTTCTGACGTTCTAAAGTTCATCAGATGTTCAAAACCCCGGTTTATTCAGGTTATTGTTTTCCTGCTATGAAAGGAGCTGAGCATGAAAGGAGTCCTGTGTGTTTGTCTGTAAGTGGCTTTTGGATGTCTGTAATCTCATAAACTTCTTTAGGAATGGTGTGGGTTCTCATATAAATATCTTTCTCTAATTCTCTTTCTGTAAGCTCCAATCTCCAGGCAAAATTTTCTCCTTGCTGTCTTGGTCCAGTTACTGAAGTTTGAGTGCTCTTACCATGAAAAGGAAAACATATCAGCGTTCTTCTTATAACCCTCCAAACTTCTCAAAGCACTGTCTCCTCTTACTTTATTTTCAAGATTCATGTATGTGCATAGAGTACCTGCATTGCTAAACATTTAATGTGTTGGTTTTTTAAATATTTTTTAATAAAGCTGGACAAGTATACCTGATTTAGTCAACGACCCTACAAAAATATCTTGATCTACGTCATGTGCAATGGCGCAATATGGATAGAAGCCTTTGTAGAATAAGGAAGAGTTAATATGGTGTAAGAAGTAGGCAAAAATGTAAAGGGCCTTCGTATGTCATCTGGTACCCATGATTTGTTTTGCTTTGTATTTTAAGGAATCTTGCAGATGAAGTGGGAATGGTAGTGAGGCGTTTCTGTGTCCCTTGGTGATGAGTGGTGCATGTTCATCCTGGAACACGGTGGTTACATGAGTGTAGGTCCTGTAAGGACATGTGGTGCCATGGGTGAAACACACTGTGTTCTTGCAAGTGTACCCATAGGCCCTGTTGTGTGGCTGTAAAAACATGAGTTTTGCACTGATTTTTCTGTAAGTCTGCTTCTACTTCATACAGATATTTCTGGTGGCAAGTCTGGACAGATCTGGAGGTTTGTAGGTTGTAGGTAGCAGTGGGTTCTTTCAAGAAATGGTCTTCCTGTGCACTGCACAGTTATCTGAGGGGTTTTTTTGTGTAAAGTTGAACATAAGAACGTTATGTCGCAATAAGCAGCAAATGATTGGAAGTGGGGAGGCTGGTTGATGTGCCTTATGATAAAAAATGCATAGTGGGTACTGACATGTTCTCACTGGTGTAATTGTTAATTTGGCTAATTTCTGGATACTGAAGTGGTTGTTGAACATTTTCTTTAGAATTGATGTATTCTTGTTGGAGAATCTGTTTTCAGGTATTGTGGTGGTATTTTAAAGTTACTGCATGGAAGAGTGCGTTTTTTTTGTTCGTTTGTTTTTTGTTTGGTTGGGTTGGGTTTTTTTTGGTTTTACTGTATTTTGATAATTTCTTTGCTAACAGTTTTGTTGAAGCATTTGACTGAGTGTATTTGAGGAAGATGATACATCCACAGCAAATATTTGCATTTTCAGTAAGACTGGTTTTTGATTTTGTGGTTGGGTTTTTTTAATCGTGGTTCGTTTGTGGTTTGTTGTTTTTTTGTTTGTTTTTTTTTTTTTGCTTAACTTGCATCATACCTCTGTGTCCAAAACTTTTGTTCACTGCTTGCAGTGCCTTCTGTTTCCCTAACATTACTTCCACCTAGATTTTTTTGATGGTGTTTTGTACCTAATTGTGGACTTGCTGCAAATTTTTTTCCCTCTCGATTTCAGTCAAGATACTTGACAAATACTAGACCTGATAGTGGTGGTGACAGGAGGAAGACAGGGACTGAAGTAAAAAGGCAATAGGTTTTTTTCTCTCCATTTTTCTCTCTAGAAGAGTCAGACAACAACTTATCTTTGTTTTAGAGCCTATATTCCATTGACACTTTAATGTTTTTATCTAGTTATTTTTAAAGTTATATTGTCTCAATTGATCACACTATTTCCTTTGACAATTAGTTTCTTTAAGGAAGCCTTACCCTTAGGTTGTAACTGGTTTTCAGTTCATTTCTTCTTTTCCTATTCCAGTTTGAGAGTTACGATTTAGCACTTTCATAGTAGGCACTTCTGTGTGTAGTTGATAACAAGAAACAAGTAAGTTAATGTTAAAATAAGTTACCTCTGAATTTTAAAGTAGTTTCAGATATGGAACTGGGATGCAACTCTTTCAAAAATGAATGCATGTTTTAAAAGCCATGACATTCTTTTCAGTGTGAAAAAATTAGAACAATGTCTTTTTCTATATTATAAAAGTTATGCTAATTTTTTTATATAATATATGTATATATGATCTCCCGTTCAGATGTTAAAAAATCAGTGTTGGTGAATTGAAGGTGCCTAGTTGTTTGTTTCCTGCATGAAACAAAGAGGTTGTCCATTGTTTAATTTCATCTGACTTGATCAGTGCATAATAAGCTTTTTGATTAGCTTTGAAAAAAATGTCTGATAGATATAAATTCATACTTTTTGAGAAATTATAAACGGTGTAAGGTTGTCTTAAAGAATGTTTCATGAGTGGTCCTGAAGAGTTAACAGGTGACAGCCTTTGTCCTGGAAACATTAGTTGTACTTTAAGAAAGCTAAGCACAATTTTTGTTTAAGCCCAGAGTCATTTTTTATCAGTCAGGTCAAACATTGAAACGTTGTGAGGTTGGTTCCAGCTCTTTTTATAGTTATTTCTCTGTCTATATCTATATATATGTATCTATATATATATATCTTTGTGTGCCTGCATGTTGTGTGTGATCCAAAACCTGTGTATCATCTGTGCATCTTTCAAATACAAACAGTCATTCTTTCTATCTTTGAAATGGGGGACTGAGGCATGAAGGTGAGATGAGGTTATTTGGTGCACTTAAATGTAAGCCATTAGCCAAACTAGCCAGAAGAGCTTGATTTGAGGGTTTCTCAGCCATTTTATTCCTCATTTGCCACTTCTTTCTATCCACTACTTTATATGAGATTATTTTTCCTCTTAGATTACCCTGCAATAACATTTTACAGCTGAAGCAATGGACCAGATTGTATGTACTTTGCTATTCAAAGATTGGAGTGCAACTTACTGTTGCCATATGTTTAGATTCAGTGTCCAACTCTTGCTTACAAATGAGAACATATGGGAGATAGGTAATGGTGATTTTTCAACTGTTAATTAGTCATCTTTAAACCGATGCCTCACTAACCATCCCTCCAGTCACTTTTTCTCATCTCCCCCTCGTGGTTAAATCACTGGCTTACGTTTACTTGCAAAGCTTCTGAGGGGAGGAGAAAAAGGTTTTCTTACGCTGAAATGCTTCTGTAATTTGGAGGGGGAGGGTGTTTTCCAAGTCAATAGATGTTGGTGAGTCCTCAACGCACAGAGTACAGAAAACCCATTTCACTGAGGTGGGGTATTTTCCTTACAGATGTTACATTTTGGTTGGTTTTTGGAATCAAGTTGCTTATGCGCTGAATGTTGCATAGTAAAACAAAAGTGCCTCTTAAATGCTGGCACTTGTGAGGTGTATAGGTTTTACAGAGTTGGATAAAAATATTATCACCAATGACTAATCTTAACCTTTGAACCTTTTAATTACAAACTCATGATAGGATGTGGTTTTTAGTTACCCTGTATCACACTCTGGTTACTTAACTCTGTTACTACATACTGTTTGACTCCCTTCTTTTACTGCTGCTTAGGCAACTTTTCTATTTTAATGACCTAAAACTTCTGTAAAGTGAGATATGGTCAAATGGATTAGTGCAGTAGTGATCCCTTCAGAGCAAAGGGAGATGTATTCACTTGTCTCCAGTTTTCAGGATATCTGACTCCTATCAAGAGTCTTTGTGTGCTCCCCTTGTGAATTTTAAATCAACCAGGACAGTACAGAAAGTGCAGGAATGCTACTGGTGCTCAGCTGGTGCTTCAGCTTGTGGCCATGTGCTCCTGTCTTAACTCCCCGCTGCTGGAAATTGTGTGCCTGAGTCTTGCATTGGATCAGCTTTCTAACACAGATGAAAACTTACTTGCTTTGTTTGTATAATTTTGCGGTCAGTTATCAGCTTACTGGAGGAGAGGGACAGCTCAAACTCCTTTGTTACCTTGTACCAACTGTGGAGTTGCATCTTCAGTGTTTTTAGTGCTTGTGCCTTACGTTCTAGTCATAATATAAAGACTGGTGAAATGGAACCCTAACCCAGACTGCACCTTTTCTATTGCTCTTTCTTTTGTAGGAGAGGTGTTAATTTCTTTAACGAAGAGGCCAGTCTGAAACCCGGTTGAAGTTATGTGGGACTAAGTGTTGAACTTCTGATTCAATTCTTTAACATAAAACAGGCTCACCCAAAGTTATTTTTAGGTGACATTAAGGCTCAGAGCACGTATAAAATGTTAATGCAAGTACTCTTGCAGTGACAGAGGTACAGATAGCATGTGCTGGAAGCAAAGCTCTGCAGAAGTAGTGAGGCAAGACAGTGTGCTATAAAAAGGGCAGGGGTTTTGTTCTTCAACTACATGCTGCTTTGAGCTAGCTGTTCTTACCAAAAAAGAACGTGAAAGTATTTGGTGAATGCTCTGTTGTGTGATTGGTGTACCTGTTCTCTGTTTCAAGTTCCATATATGAATTATCCAACCTAGAACTTGCTAATTGGGTCTTGGAGCCAGTAGAGGGAAGGATCAGCTAACTACACTATTTAAACATTAATAAAAAATAGAAAAATAAACCACTTTAAAAGCATATCCTTTATTTAATTTTCATCAGCTGGCTCAGAATTAATATATTGAAATGACAGTATTGTCAGATACTGTAATATTTTTCACTGTGTGCTTACTGGAATGAGATTTTAAAAACTGCAAGAAAGAGGAGAATACAAATCCCTAGTAAATTTACTTTTAGCCAAAGTAATTTTTTTTAATTATTCTGCACTTTGCCTACTTGGAAAGCTAGCAAATAAAACTTCTCCACAGCTAAACAGAAAAGAAAGATCGGGGATACACAAGTAGAGGTATTCCTGCTGTCTAGATTGCTGCCCCCACCTCTCCAGCAGGACCTGGAGTGGCTCTGTACCACTTCAGAGAGGTGTTGAGTGGTTACAAAAAGAGCTGAAAGCTTTGCTGGTTTGGAGGAGTTACTCTTAAAGCAGCAGAAGCTGCTTCTGGGGAGGTTACTTGCTTAAGCAACTTAAAAGCAATATGGGTGATGATATTATATGATGTATTTCCATATCTGCGTGCCTACTTTCCCCATTCCCCAGTCCATTGGATCCATGTGGAGCAGTTTGGTATTTCATATCTTATGTGCAGGAAAAAGGCAGCATTATGGAGAAATGCTGCCTTCCTGATGTTATTCCCACTGATAACACCTTCTGTTGAAGGGGGGAAAAAGAGGTTTTTTTATGATTTATATCACTTTTCTCTCAGGATAAAAGGAAGTGTTAGGGGAAGTCTATTCTTAACCTGCCTCCAAAATTATTTCCAAATTCTGATTACTTCTGAAAAATCAATGAGGGATTTACTGAGGAATATGGGGATTGAATAGAAACTGTCTATAAGCGGTGTTGGAGCACCCTCTGCAGCCTCATAATAATATTTAAATGAGCTTTGTACATTTCTGGTGATACATTAAATGGAATGAATAATCACAAAGAAAAAATAAGTATCCAGGTGCTTTATGCTGCTTTACAGGCTCATCAAAGTACAGTAGTAGATCCGTAGGGAAAATAATTAATTAGCATGTTGTAGACCTTTTGTGTCTATTATCCTACTGTACCTCTCCTGAAAAGAAAACTCTCAACAGTTGCTGTAGGTTTACTGAAGTTTGGACTGAAAAGTAAAGAATAGCATGTCCAGTGGGAGAGGTGTGAGAATTAGTTCTGTGTGATAGGCAAGTTATAAAGCTATTTAACAAACTGGGGAGAAAAGCTTAAAAAGTATTCCGTCTTGAACTGCCAGTTTATTGCCTTATAATCTCAAGTTTCCAAGATTGGGTAACCTACAAGTCATTTCAGGGCTCCATGTTCAGCAACAGGCTAATCACTGGTGTCATGCTGGGATGTTGGCTCAGGTCATGTTGGGAAAGCGTGTGGCCAAATGTATTTCCAATTCTGTGGGCAATTTGCAAACATTTGGATTTCTTCTGACTTGCTGCTGAACAGCCTGCCCTCCTTAAATGATGAGCCACACTAGGTTACAGAATAGCATGTTGTAAGGCTTGTAAGGCTACACAGTTGAGCCAGGAACAACATGTTCTTTGTTTTCATAGGTAAATGCTGTTCTTAATGTTCAATGGTAATTTAATTTTTGTTTATAATGTCTTAAGTCAATGACACTTCATGTGTATCAGGATCATGTCAAGCCTTCTTTGTGCTCCTTCAATATGGTTGAAGGATTCATTCAGAATGTTGTAATGATAATTAATGACAGCTAATGAAGCACTGCTATGTCTGTGTAAAATTGCCTGGCTTTGGGTGACATTTATACCTCATATCCTTTTCTACATGATAGATGGATTTGTAGCTATGCATAATCACAGAATTGTAGAGAGGGTGAGGTTGAAAGGGACCTGTTAAAATTGCCTAATCCACCCCCCCTTGGTTTCTCAGGGCCATGTCTGGTCAGCTTTTGAATGCCTCCAAGGGGGAAGACTCCGACCTCTCTGGGCAGCCTGTGCCAATGCTCAGTCACCCTCAGAGTAAAAATGTGCTTCCTGATGTTCAAATGGAATTTCCTTTATTTCAGTTTGTATCTGCTATCTCTTGTTCTCACTGGGTATCACTGTGACAAGTCTGTCTGAGTCTTCTTTCCACCCTCCCATCAGGTATTGATACACATTGGCTGGATCCACTCCAAGCCTCCTCTTTTTCCAAGCTGAGCAGTTCCAGCTCTGTCTGTCCTAGTGACAGATACTCCAACACCTGAATCATTAGTGGCCCTTTGGACTCTCTCCAGTATGTTCATGCAGTTCTTTTAGCAGGAGGTCCAGAACAAGACTCAGCACTTCAGATGTCTCTCTGGTCCTGACTGGAAAGGCAGGCTTACCTCTGACCTGCTGGCACCTAGTGCAGCCCAAGATGCTGACCTATTCTTCAGATTTGGTAAAAATGTTTTCACCATCTCTTTGGACAACCTACCTGCTTCTGTAAGTACTTCCCTTCCAACTCCCAAAGACAATAATAAGCAGTCTGACAGCACTGTGACACCCTCTGCCTCATTCCCACAGCTTTGGCTGTGGCATTTGTTGGAGCCCTTGTTGAGCTGACTCAGCCTAGAAGAACAGTTTGGAGTTTTGTAAGGAGAACTGAATTGACCTCTTTGCCACTCTTCTTCCTGCCCCTTGGAAAACTTCCCCTCCAGATTCGCTGGTTAAATCAGTTTGACAGGGAGAAGCCAGATGAGCTGTAGTGATCCAAGAACTGAGTGGTAGCCAGCCAGGTGTGCAGGAATGGGGGTGGAGGATTGAAAGAAATGGGATTACTCTTGGCAACTCATTAAAGTTCATCAGTGAAATCGAGTCTGTTGTAATATTGGGGAAATGAACATTTCCAAGCCAGTGGGTTCACAAACTTCTTACAAAGCACAATTAAAACCCTCACAATCTTCCATATTGAATTAGATTGCCTTAGGTCAAAAGCAGAAGTTGAACAAAGATTTGAGAGAGACCCTAAATACACATGAACTAACTAAAGCTATTGAACAAGGCAGTGAAATTAATATATTTTCTTTTTATGTTTAAAAAATGTCAGAAAATAAAAAGACCAATTCTTTTCTGCAGATCCTTTATTGAGGAAGGATAGGTTTTAACAGTTAACTTTTCATGTTCAATGACTGATACTTGGTTACTGGACCGTACACCTTGTGAAAGTGTTGATTCTGTTTCATTCTAAGTCTTCTTGCCAGGTTTATGTGTGGGTGCATGGTGTGGGTGGTTTTTTTTTTTTATGATGAGCATAAGGAATCATAGGTTTTGGTGGGGAAAATTCATCTGGGAAAATAGCTTTTTTTAAACAGAAGCTGTGGCTTGGGGTATTTTGAATATAGCTGCATTTGCTGATTTAGGTTTTGGTCTGCTTTAGCAATCTATTTTTAGAAAAGTCTCTAAAGAAAGTTTTCTCTGAAGAGAAAGTTATGGCTTCCTTTCTGTAATGGAAGTAGCTGAAGTCCAGAGTGGAGCTATTTATTCTTATGTATTGTAACAGAGGTTTCAGGAAGGTACTAAGTCGGTGAAGGAATGCGAGAATTGAGCCTTTTTGCAGGTAATTCCTTTACAGATGCTGGTATGTGAGGAGAGCCTGGGGCAGGGCTGCTGCTGCCTCTGCCTCCTGTTCCATGTCTGCGTGCTGCTGTCATAGAGCACACCTTGAACAGCCGTATTTTCTAAACCCATAAAGCTTTAAAACAAAACTATATCGCCTTTTCCTGTCTTTTCCTTTAGCAAACAGTCTGAGAGTGTTTGTAGTTATGTAGGCTTTACAAGAGTTGCAGAGAGGGAGGAATATTGCCTCCTTTTTCTAAGGGAAGAGACATTGCCAAGCTATTCAAAGGCTAACTTTAGCCTAGTGAAGCTTGTCTGCTTCCCACATCAAGGAAGTGAAAGACACTTCTGAGGGAGACAGTCTGTAGCATCTGTAGCTAGTTTTTAGTGTGACTTGCCACCTAGAAGAGCTCTTCTCTCTAATTCTTTCTGCTGTCTCCTAAGCAAGGCAAGACACATTCCTGGAAGTGTAGCTTCTGTGAATACTCCTCTTGGAATTCCTAAAGGGAGCTGTCGAGGCTGCTTTCAGCATTTGAAGAGTAGTATTGTTTTCTCCCTAAGAGGTACTTCTGGATTTTGCATGTAAAATAATTATTTAAAATTTTAGAGACATCAAAGATTGGAAATGAATCATAGCAGTTAGTTGTATATTCTGTAGGATTCCTTCAGTTGCTGACTGTTTCTAAAGTAAGAAAAAACCACAAAGAAGCCTGAAAGACACTAGAGGATGTTCACAACACCAATCACGTTATTTTAGTCTGTTTTTTCTCTTTCGACTTAGTCCTTTTCTGTCATGATAACAGCATCAGGTATCCCGAATCTTTGTTTTAAGGGTATAATGGCTTCCAAGCATAAAAAGAAGACTCATTAGAAGAGCTTTTAAGTGAGATTCGCCACAACTTGGTTTGAGTGCTTTCATACAACTTTTGTAAATGGAATCTTTGTTGGTCCCAGAATGCTGCTAATGGTAGCAGCTGTCTCAAGGTTATTGTTACAGAAAATTTCCACTTTGTATGGCTGGGTTTTTTTTGTTTAGGGACTAGAAAATACTGCATCTATTTTAAGGTAACTTCTTGGTTTAGTTGTACGGTTGAAAGAAAATAACTTTCCGGGATTAGAATATTATATTTTAATGTTGTATTTTAGAATATGAAATTACTGTTTTTTAATTTTTTAATAATCATAGAATCAGACGGGTTGGAAAGGACCTCTGAAATCATCAAGTCCAACCCTTGATCCAACCCCACTGTGGTTACTAGACTATGGAACTAAGTGCCACGTCCAACCTCATCTTGAAAACCTCCAGGGATGGAGAATCCACCACTTCCCTGGGCAGCCCATTCCAATGGCTGATTACCCTCTCTGGAAAGAATTTCTTTCTGATATCTAACCTAAACCTCCCCTGGCACAGCTTAAGGCCATGCCCTCTTGTCCTACTGCTGGTTGCCTGGGAGAAGAGACCAACCCCCACCTGGCTACAACCTCCTCTCAGGTAGCTGTAGAGAGCGATGAGGTCTCCCCTGAGCCTTCTCTTCTCCAGGCTAAACAACCCCAGCTCCTTCAGCCTCTCCTCATAGGACTTGTGCTCAAGTCTCTTCACCAACCTGGTTGCTCTTCTCTGGGCCTGCTCCAGCACCACAATATCCTTCCTGAGCTGAGGGACCCAGAACTGGACACAGCACTCCAGGTGTGGCCTCACCAGCGCCGAGTACAGGGGCAGAATCAATACTTAACTGCAAAATCAAATGGCAAATTATATTCTAATAGTAAGTATAATTTGGTATAATTTGGTTGTTAATTTTGCCGTGTCTGCAGGGAAAGTTTGAGAAAGAATCTTTGTCTTTGTTTTCTGTCTTGATGCATTTTTTCTCACCTGAACTGCAGAACCGCAGAATGGCTGAGGTGGGAAGGGATCTCTGCTAGTCATCTGGTCCAACCCCAGTGCTCAAACAGGGCCATCTAGAGCCAATTGACTGAGACTGTGTCCAATAGTTTTTGAGTATCTCCAAGGATGGAGACTCCACCACATCTCTGGTAACCTGTTCCAGAGCTCAGTCACTCTCCCAGTAAAATAGTTTCTCCTGATGTTCAGAGGGAGCCTCCTGTGTTTCAGTTTGTGCCTTTGCCTCTGATCCTGACACTGGGAGCCTCTGTAAAAAGCCTGGCTCTGTGCTCTGTGCCCTCTCTCTTCACATATTCATAGACATTGATGAAACCCCATTGTTCTCTTCTTCATGCTGAACAGTCCCATCTCTCTCAGCCTTTTCTCATGGGAGAGATGCTCCAGTCCCTTCATCACCTTAAACGAAATGAAATTAAAAATGTTTGTAACAGATTCTTCTTCATGCCAGCACTAGCCAAAATAGCTTTTTTGAGAAAGATAGTTAGGGTTGTCAGACCCCATTTATCATGCTCTCGATTGTCATCTCTCAGCAGAGGAGAGGGGTTGGTGTAGTATGGCTTTCATTATAGCACGAATATTGAGTTGCTGTGGGTTAAAGTAGTTAGCAGGATTTTCTTGGGCATCTCCTGGGGTTTCTAGGCCTCAGCATCTTAATTTCCATTGCCCGTGTTGGTTTGGCTAAAAGGTACCAAGGGTCTGCCGATCTATTTCACCAACTTTTTGGATCATTGTCTGAGTAGATGAATGTCACATAAAAGGCACTTTTAGGCATGGCAAGCTCAAGACTCTTACACAGTTTAGACTTTTTCCTAAAACCAAAGGGACTTGAAATTGTATTGATTTCAATGTTTTACAGTACTTTGCATTCATCTATTTCATGTGTAAACCTGGAGGGTAAAATAACCACGCTGGGCAATAACTCAGATTATGCAAAGTGCCTGGATTAGCCCCCATTGTATCCCCACTGTCTCACTCTTCTGGACATCACCAGTGTTTGAGTTTTAACTGATACTTCTGGCAGCTTTTTCTAAAGAGTTGGTGAACTCGAGCAAAAAGTCTTGTAAGAATGGAACATTAAACTTGAGTTACAGCTTGAAGTAACAATGTGGTGTGGCAGAGCCCTTGATTTGTCATATGAAAGATGCAGATGTTTGCCTCTTAGATATGAATTAGTACTACTCCTAAATTTGAATACCTGTGGGTGCTACTTCACTTCTGCTTTTCCCTTCATTAAATTTAGGGTAAAGGTAGTTCTGTTTATGTTTAGGAATATCTTTTATCTACCTTATTCATAAGTTTAATTTTTCCCTGAACTACTTTAAAGTGGATCAGATCAGCCCTTCTTAATGAATTCAGTTTCTTCAGAATCATGGCACATTCCTTTCTTCTAGCAAGACTAGATTTGCCCTAATTTAGCACTAGATTAACACTCAGTTCTGCTAAACAATTGGAAAAGAAATATGTATTTAATCAGAGCAATGTCCTGGTCTTCTTCCAAGTTGAAGGGAACTCTTGTCATTCACTTCACTTGAAGGTAAAATTTCATACCCAGCTTTTGGAAAGTATTACCTGGGCTAAGAGTTTGCGGCATGGATATCTTTTATATTTTTCTCCACTGACCGAACTTTCTCCAGTGTGACTAGGAGAAGATCAGTAACAGAAAAATTTATCTGAAAATGTAGTTACAGTAGTAACTTATCTTTTCTTATATGTGGGTATAGACATGCCTAATTAATGTTTTATTTCTAAAAAAAAAAAAATAAATTCTGTGATCTACCTACCCTGTGACTGAGATTTTGGTAGCTTTTCTGTCCCTTATGTGGCACCCCTGACACAGATCACAGGAGTATTTGGTGTAGCCAATTGAAGGACTCCGCAATTTCATGGCATCAGGTAGAGTTGCTGTGATGTGCAGAAACAGCTTCAGTTATTCTCAGAGGCAGTTTATAATAATTGCCCATCTAAATCACCTTAGCTAATTAGTAATTATTATTTAGATAATTTATAAAATCACTTAGTACAAAAATCGAATGCACATCTTAAGTGGCGATGACTGTGTTGACAACTGAACATGAAATACATCTGAACTAGTTCAGCAAGTAACAAGACTTTTAATAAAATATTGTTATTGTTTTCTTACTATCTGTACTATGCAGTTTGAGCTGAAAAGCACTGTTGCCCATCACCAATTGTCTGAATACATTTCTCTACAAAGAAACTTTCCTAAGTTGTAAAACTAAACAATTTGAATGTCTGACAACTGTTTGCTTACATAATTTGCATGTTCTGCTGGTTAATATATAAATTGCAAAAATGCTTTCTAGTTGCAACATGTCGGTTTTAACATGGATTTTCATTTATTATAATTATTTAAAGTAATTATACACCTTCAAACGTGGACTTGGATGCAAGGGAACTGGGTAACTTTTGGAAACATAGCTGAAAATGTGATCTTAAACCACTTTTTCCAGTCTTACAATTTCGCATTTTAAGTGCATGTTTCAGTAGGCTTTAGAGATGTGTTTTAATACAAGTGTAATGCAGCAGGTGGGAACTTGAATGTCTCATTAGTATTTTAACAGCACAAGTCTCTTATTAGATGTTTTAAAACTCTGTGTTGATTTACAATAATATCCTCACTGAAAATCAGTCAGATGTGTTTGGGGGTTGTTTTTTTATTGTTTTGCTTTTATTTGAAATGTTTCCAGCAATTCCATTTGAATGTTTCCAGATTGACAAGCAAGCGAATCTTTGCTTGAAGTTGTTTTTGCTTAGAATTGGTACAGGTAGCAAAGACTGCAGGGAATTGATATAGGGTTTTTGTGTTGCTTTGAGACGTTACCGGGTTTGTTGTATTTCTTGAAAGTTTTAATATTATTGATTTCCAGGTATAGAGACTGTCGTGGGTGAGAATTGCATAAACAGCATAACCCAGCAACCTGTGTAATGCATTGCTGAAACACCATACAGTAGAGTTGGGTAATTTAAGGTTTGTAAGTGCCTAAACTTCCCAGGAAACTGATTACTACTACTATCTCCTGAAATTCTTCTTTTTCTTAAATGCTTAGCTGAGCAGCAGATGGAGATAAAGAGTACTCATAAATTGTGTCCTTTTTTTCTAGGGTTTTTCTTTTCCATCTGTTTCCATAAGCAGCACATATTTTTATAGCTGGTTAGGATCAAAGTCCTGATCAAAGCACCTGGCAGTGCTAAAGGCCACCTGTTGATAAGGTCAGTCGATGGGGAATGTATTTCTGTTAGTATGATGACTTCTGTTATCAAATAAAAGAAACTAAAACATCAGCACTCCATTGCCCTAAATCCTTCAGTTTCAATCTGTTTTCTCCCTCATTGTTTTCCTTTGGAGAAGCAAATGTGAAGTTTCTTGATATCTCCTGAGTCTTCAAACCAAGATCTGCAAAGCTTCATTATAGGTCTGACTGGGCCTCCAAACCCAAAAACTTGCTGCCACTACTGATAGATATGCAAGATCTCAGAGGACTAAAATTGCATCCTATTTTCTAATGTTTCAGGGACCACAGTATGTCTGAATTTTTCAAGCACACAGACACTGTAAACTTGCAGAAAAATGTAATGATAGATGATCAATCTGTCAATCTAGTGGAAGTGATTTGGTCACAGTGAGGTGCATCATGTGAAGTACATGTAATATGCAAAAACTGCTAATACTTGGCACTGTCCACTGAATGACAATGCTTTTTGCTGGAAAAAAAGCACTCTCTTGTGTTGTTTAGAACATCTGCTGTTGAAATGTGCATTGTTCTGGGCTGCTTACTGAAGGGTCTGCATTTGCTGTTGGTACCTACAGCTGGGCAATCCACCTGAAAACTTGCTGGAAATGCTACAGCTTTTCTGTATAAAATGAGACTCTTAGAGTTGCCACATAATCCCTAAATTATTCTGATCTTGAAAGGATTTGTAGCTTCTTTTTAAAGGTAGAATGTGTTCTTCAACATCAAGTCTTTTATGCTCCTTGGTTTTCTTTAGCAAAGAGCTCCAAAACTAGTGTTTTTATCTTCAGACATATTTAGAATTCCTGTTCCTAAGGCAGTATCAGGATCTTAAGTTCATCACATCTATTTAACCCTATTTTATTTTTATCTTCCCTGCACCTCTCATCTCTCCAGTGATGTTGCAGTTGAACTGTGCTGGAACTGAGGTTGCAGAGCGAAAAGGGCGTGAGGGTTGAGGAAGAAACCAAGAAAGAAAAAAGTGAGCATGAATGTTCCCTAAACTGTTACTAATTTTGAAATTTTAAATTCATATTAGAATGCAGAGAGGCATGATAGGCATCTTGTCTAGCTTTCTACCTGTGTTCTGGTTATAATACAAGATTATAATGTCTGCAGAGGTTAAAAAAAAAAAAAATTCAAGAAAACCCCAGCACCCCCAAAATTTTACTGCTAGAAATGTGAAGATCTCCTTGTAAAATTTGCTGCAGTTAACATACTGAAGATAAGTATTTGAGTAGTTATATTTACTACCATTCAGAGCAATTTTATATATATTCATAATTTGATATTTTTGTGGGGTTACTTTTGTATAACTGATGGCATGCTTTATTCACAAAGTGTCAGAACTCAGCTTTGTTATGTACTAGCTCTTGATGGGTTTTCACTCGTTTTGGCTAAATTGCAAAAGAAGCTTGAATGTGAAATACAATAATATTTGACCAAAAAGCCACCTATCAATGTTACATTGGTAAATTACAAATTAAATAATCAACACTAGTTAACAACACTGTATTTCATCACAAAATGGTAGGTTCTTGAAAAAAACAATTTTTTCATAGCCTACAGTTTCATATGGCATTTGTGATGGCCTTACCATTTCACAAATCATGTGAAAACAGCTGAGAAATACAATAGCTTAATTTTCAAAGTAGACTAAGCAGAAACAAGAATAAAGCTGCTTCTGCAGTGTACAACACCATCAGTATTTGTCAGAGATGATCCCAGATACATAGATGACATTTTTAGCTTTTGTTTCACTGATAAAAGGTAAGACCTTTCTAGATTGTGATCTTGGAAATCATAAGAGGAATGGTGACCTTTTGCCAATGGAATGTATTCCTCTTAAAGAAGGAAAAAGATGAATATGTGGTAGAAGATTTGGGTGTTTGTACTGCTGCTGTATACTTCTAAAATGATTCCTGGTGGAGAATAAATTCAGACAGTTGTAAGCACCTGACTAGTGCTGCGTCTCTGTTCTGAATCATTCCACGCGGAGATGCACTTTGTGTACAAACTGGTCCCTCTCGTGGCAAAAGACGACAGAAATAGTTCCCTGGGAAAGAAAATGCCATTGTTTTCTTTTGAGATTTACTTCTTTTAGTGGAGCACTATCACTTATGCTAATCTTCGTTTGCAAAGCGTAGCCATGATGATCACTTATGATTCATCACCCAGTTCTGAGGGTTTGGGATGATCCGTGGCATTGTCTGCTTTTCACTGGCAGGGCTGTTTCAGTTGGTCTGGGTGTCCTTTCACTTTCTCATTGTTTGGAAATAACCATCCAAATTGTTGTTTTTCTCTTGTGACTTTCTGGGCTGTATTTGTTTATAGATTTGTATGTGCATCAGCATAGGTGTACACATTTATCTGTACCCATATATTGACTATAATTAACGAGTTTTGTAATAAAGTAGTGCTTAGAATTCGTGACATATGCTTGAGGTGGAATATCTGCTCGGGAGATTTTTCCAAACCTAGCTGGACTATTGCAGCAGTGGCTTCTTACTGTGTGTGTATATCTCATGTGGGCAGGTGTGTAAGTGCTTGTAACTGGACGAGAAAGCCTTTCACATGGATGAAGCTGCCATGAGCCAAGAAGGAATGATCATTTCCTCACCAAGAATAACTTTCAAAATTTTTTTTCTGTTCAAATGAAAGGGTTTCCTCTCTTCTCACTTTTTTTTCAGGGACAAGTAATACCAACAGGCTGCTGCACATCACAAAGGGTCCAGCAGTTGTAGTGACAGTGAAGTTACTTAGCTTAACTGTCTTCTGCTGAGTGAATCCTCACCTCTGATGGCCTGACTTTTGCCACTGGCAAAGAGTGTACACTAAACTTTCGAACCCTCCCTTCCCCCTCCCTCCCGCCTTTTTGTTACAGGTCATGGAATCAGACCACGGATTCAATGTAAAAAGCCTGCAAAAGCAGTTAGCCAAGATACAACATGAACATTTCACTGGTGACTGTTTTTCTAGCCTTTTTTAAAAAAACTTAAAAAATAAGTCTGTCCAGTATTTGTATTTTGAGCTACAGGAGATGCACGTATTGTTTAGAAGCTTTCATTTCTGCTGTTGGAGCTTATGCTCTCATGACTGTCAAAGTTTCAACTTGCTGTTGGGAACCAAGGGTGCTTCATTAGAAGCAAGACAGGAGAAACCACTTTAGGGTTTATTCGTGACTTAAAAGAATGTGGCTTGTGGTGGTGTGTTGGAGGCTTTGAAGTGGTGACTCATATTGTGCATCATCAGTATCAGGAAAGAGTGCTTTATATAACATTGATTTTTGTATCTTGGTTAAAAATTTCAGACAAGTAGACTACATTTAGCAACAGTGAATGTGATGTTTGAAGAAACACTGTATTGGAAGTTTGAATGATGCACATTACAAGCAACTTGAATAAGCAGCTTTGCAGCAGGACAAATTGGGATTTCATGTATTTATTCCAGCTTTGACTATTATAAGCAATTTGTACTTTCATGATTATTATAATTTTGGAATGGTTTAAGTACAAAATGATGGTCTATAAGATTACTTGTTATGCCAGATTCTGTACTGGATTTATCATGACTGTTACAGTGACCAACTTTTCCTTAGCTTTCTGTATAGCATGGATAGCATAAAACTTGATCAGCTGGAGCTCTTTTGGGAATAATATGCTCTGAAAGATAGAGCAGATAAATGTTTTAATTGTGTGGTTGCCTCCACTGAAACTGTGACACAGCCTCTAGTATACAGGAGATTTGGATATCATCACTACACTGCATCAACAGAAGGGCTGTTTTGTTTTATTCTCCCTTTAGCTTTGTATATACTTGGTTTTTAATATTAATAAACAACATAGCTGTGACCAAATAAACCCAAGGCATCCAACCTCAAACGAAAAAAACCCCAACCCTGGAAAAATTTGTAAAGTTGTCTACTACTTCCATGCTGTAAGAAGAGTACAACTCAAGAGAGTGAATAAAAACTTTCAGAATCCTGAAGTTGTGTGTTGGATGTGTTCAAGAAGTTCATAAAGAAACTCTTGTCCAGTTTCAAGGAGATGTAGGAGAGTAGGGCAGGAATTTAATGGCCTGAAAGGGAATCTATGCTCTGTGGTATAATGTCTATAGCTGTACTTTTCCTGTCTTCTATTTATCTGCAGTTAATATGATGGTTAATAAGGACTCACAGGAACAAATTCTAAAATAAAAATAGATTGCTTTATAGCTGTAAAAGTATTTAAATCTGTTTGATCTGATTGATGAGAAATCACATGCTATGAGTATTTCCTGTGGTTTGTTTGAGGTTTTTTTGGTTTTGGTTTTTTTTTTTTTTTTACTTCCTACCTTTACTTTTATGAGCATTTAAACTCTGATGCTTGAGAGAAGATCATGCAAGGTATTATCTCATGCTTTTCTTGCACTTGTGGTCTTGGGAAAGTCAGGTGTGGTTCAGTGCCAGTTAAACCTTCCTCTGCATCTTGTTCTGGTTTTGGCTCCCATGTCACCACTTGAAGCCTTGTGCTACATAAGGATTCTGAGGATTAAAAAATTGTTATTGATGTAAACTGCTTATAATCCTAATTTCTTTTTAGAGGAAAATTCCTCTTTTTCAAGGGAAATGAATACACAAACCCCCTCATTTTAGACGATAAGTCTGCAGTAGAAATAAGGAGGTATACTCACTACCTGAAGTCGGATGGTCTTTTTCAGGACTGATGTTTGCCTGCTGTCTTTATTTTCTCTGTGCAAGCTTCAGGGAAGAATGAAGTAGTTCTTTATTCTTCTCTTTCCTTAGTGGTCTGATTTAGCAGGCTCTGCTCGTTAGGTAAGAGTGAAGTTTGCAATCTCTTTATAAAATTCTGTTTTGTGTATTGAGATTTGAATTTGGAGTACCAATGCATGCGATTAGATTTGAGGAACTGAATCCCCTTTCTTGTGCTTTCCTAACGTACTTCAGAGGAATTAAGTTTTAAATTGCATCCTATTGATTAAAACCTGTGCAGGATGTCTCCTCTGAAAGGCTTTCATATCTACAGGTGAAGATGAACCTAATCTCCAGTGGAAAACTGAAATGGAGGGTACAGGACTTGATAAAAGCTGAGCTGAGATTGTAACCTGCATCTCTTAAGCCAGTCTTACTCAGTAGTTGCTCTTCTGTGTTGACTGGCAATTTCACCTCCTCTGTGGGTTGACTGATGAACAGACTTTCTCTAGCTAAAATCTTCTGTGTTGCTCGATAAGAAAAAGCTCTTTGATAAGAAAACCTCTTTGCCTTGGAATTCCTTGTTCAAATCTCACGGTGAATTCTGTGAAGAACATTAGGCTTTTTGTGGAACATACACATTGAAATTAATTACAGCAGTCTCTCTACAATAATGTTGCACCGTATGATCTTTTTCTCTACATCTGAGACTGTTTTTATGGTTACCTTTTTGATGGATGCAGTGTTTTGAATATTGAAAAAGAGGTAAGTACAAAAAAATTGACCCTCACTTTAGGAAGCAGGCTGGTAAAAGTTTGCAGACTCAGTAATTTTTGAAGTCCCTGACATTACTATGGCCATAGGAATAAAGACAGATAGAATTATGGTTGCATTGCAAGTACTCAAAACAATAGTATTTTGAATCATTCTGAGACAATATACAGAATGGCTTGCAAGTGGGTTTTTTTTTTTCCTCTTGTCTTTCTGAAAACTGGCAATGGTCATTTTATCAGGAAATTAGAAGCTTTCTGAATGCTTGCTTTTCATATTTGCTTTTGTTTATAAACAGCTGTGACAGGGTCTGGAAAGGAAATTTTTGGTCCAGTGAATAGGCAAGGGGATGACAAAGAATTGTGAAAATCCAGGTATATTCATGTATTACATGTCTACCTTTCTCTCAAAGATCCTATTCTCTAGATGTAAGTGTTCATCGTGCTATGAAATACAGCCCTTTAAAAGATACTGAAAGCTAGCTATCCAAAAATAGAGGTTTCCTAAGTCACCTCTTCTGAAAACCTTTGCTTGATGTGTTGAGGCTTCCACTTTTCTTCATTCCTTTATCAATTAAAGTTAGTTCTCTAAAGTATTATTTGGGAGCTCATTCTCATGCTAAAATACGTTGAATTTTGCGTTGTGGCAAAATAACTTGTGCTAGTTATCGTTTAAAGGGTTTAAATTTCATAGAAACATCTGTAAGGAAAATGAAATGTTTAACAGAAATAACACTCTGAAAGTGAACCTTGAAATGTGGTTTTGGTAAAGTCCAAGTGCCAGGCAGGTTTTCCCTTGCAGGTGCAAGGTGACTGTGAAAGTTGCAAAACACTGTAAATATTGCTGTGCAATACAGCTTCACGATAGCTTCTGTTCTGTGCTTTTTAAAAGCACACAGTTCCAGTAAGTTGTCATAGAATCATCATAGCCCTCAATAAGCTGGAGATGGTTTGTGGAGCAATTTGCTTGTCTCTTGGCTTTCCCAGAGGTGGGTATTAACATGCCAGACTTCATCTCTCACAGTTCAGAATTACGACTGACTAGAAGTGCATGTATTATTTTACATTTCAAGATTGTTCTTTGTGAGAAAAGGCTATTTTTTTTTTCTCACTTGCTTTAACATAACTGAACTCCTTCTATTTAAATCTTTTGGAGGATTGAGGAATATTGCTTATCGTGTCTGAAAAATATTGATTTGCAAGCTTGCTCTGGAGAGCTGTGATAAATTGAAAACATCACTATTATAATGAAAATATTCCCAAAATTCCCTTAATGCTAGAAGATAGTGTGGTAGGTACTTTATAGTGTAAGGTAGTGTTGGTCTTTTTGAACAGTCCAATTTTTCTTACGATAAAATGATTTTGTCTTCTGTGTTTTTCTGCATGTGGCTTCTGATAGTACAGAGCTTCCTGTATTCACCTTTAAAGGAACTAGTGGTATTCTTATCTGCAAAGCTCTATTTTCTGAAGTTTAACCTTGAAGGCATTTTAAAAATAAACTTGGCACACTACACCCAGCTATAAGGAGAAAATTTCACTGTATTAAAAAAACCCCTCTTGTCTTACAGCTTGTTTTTCTTTTTACTCTTCTGTTCATTTAACAGTCACTGAAGAGATGCAGTTAAGTTGCTTGATGGTTGATTGTAGGTGAAATGCTGGAGAGGGCCGGTTCTGCAGGAGAACGTGGTGCTGACACACCTGTGTCCTGGGGAAGAGGGTGAGTGAACAAACTCACTACACTGAAGAAAATTTGTTAAGCATTTCAGTTCAAGCTCAACATGTGTCCAGCACCTCCCAGTGTTTTTCTGAATTAGCTCTTGCTTACCATGTTTCTTGGTCATTCTTTGGATAGTCCCACCGTCTGTCCTGACTTTTATCCTCAGTTCTCTGCTGTGCCATTTCAGACTCTGAGTAGACTTTGCCTCTAATCTATGTCTCTTTTTCTTGCAAATGCTTTTGACTTTGGATCAGTGTGGTACAACCTCCTTATAAAACACTTTGAGCAGACTGCTGTCTTATTTTTCTCTTAATTCAGTACTTTCATTGACTGCCCCAAATGTTATTTTCCATTCAGATTTGTGTGGTCACTCAAAATAATACCTGGGTTGGTTACTGTGAGCGTGTATACTTGGTACTGTTTTCCACTGCCTCCCTCTTCTCTGTCATAACAGACACATAAGTTATTTCATTCATTTTCTTTCTTTTCCTGCCTGAGCCATTTAGCCCACCTAACTCCAGCATATGTAGGAGGTTTTGTTTAATATTGAAAGGTCAGCTCTCCGCAGTCAGACAGTAATACCCAGCTTGTGTTCTTTGCTTACCTCCCTGCTGCTCCCTGACAAAAACTCCTTGTTGTTTTTTTTGGTTGGTTGGTTGGTTTTTTTTTTTCTTCTGCAGTGTAATCATAAAAACCTTGGCTGTAGCTAACCTGCTTCTGGGATTAATTAGCATGCTAGGCATAGCTTGCTCCCCAATTTATATGTGAAAATCCTAAAGCTCTTTCCCTCTTCAAATATTCAGAAAGTTCAGATCAATGTACAACAGCCCTGAGGTGGATGGTAGACTGGGAGAGGAAAGGGCATCCTGGAGAGGTCAGAGATGAGCACAAGTCCTGTTGGTCTGGAAAGGGTATTTATTCTGTGTTTTTATAACCGGTTATAAAACATCACCCCAGTGGTGTTCAGGGCAGAGGGAATGCTGCAGTTGCTGGCAGATCTTTTACTCAAAAGAAGAGACTTTGCTTGTTCTGCATATTTCCTTTCCCTTAAATAAACACAAAGCCCACGTGAAACCCAGGTGTCTGAGTAGGAACTTCAGTTTAGCCCTTCTCATCTGCCCCAGTCTAGCTACAAATATTTATGAAGTTCTGTGTTTGTGGTGGGGGTTGGTTTGTTTTTTCTTTTTCTTTGAAACAGTAAGATACTGTAGCATCTTCTATTGTACTGGTAATACTGGTGTTAAGATCCCACCATTGTGGTAGTTCATAGAAGCCACACACTCTGTCCCAGTAATTTTAATACTACTTCAAAGGAACCGAACAGAGTGCTTTGCAGTATTGCCAATATGTTGATTTGTACCAAAGATGATGATAGATGGTGATAGTTAATGATCACGTTTCATATATAGACAAAAGTTTAGGTCTTGTGATGGATAAATACACAAGTAATAAGTTCCAATCAGGATTTTACTCATGAAGTCTAAACCTCAAGGTAGCAAAGCGGAGCAGCTGAGGGTGAGCTCTGTCTGTACATTGCAGACCATTGATTCTGAGTATCCTTATCCCTAGTTATTCTGTGCAGCACACCTGTATTTTTTTAACTGAAAAATGTCTTCCAAAGATTTTTTTTTGGTGGTTTCTGTTTCCTCACTCATTAAACCTAATACAGAATTTCTAAAACCAGCAGCAAGATGGGCTAGAGGAAGTGAGTCCTCTTTTCTAATCTCGATTGAGTTATTATTTGTGCTAGTTACTGGTTTTGTCAAGTTTAATATTTGAATTATGTTGCTTTGGGATGATGTTTGAATAATCTGTTTGTAACCCTCTAAAGCAACTTACAAAAACATATTTATTTTAATTTTAGTTAGATATAAATGAAAGAAAATCAGAACTTGTACATTGTAGGTGCGGTTGAAGTATCACATTGCACATACGGGATTAGGGGAATTTGTGCCATTAGGGGAAAATGTGCCATTTAAATCTTACTTTGCCAAAGAAGCTTGTAATGTGAATTCTGGTTTCTTTTCATTTGGTGTTTAAGACAATTATAACTTGTGTCTTCTCTGAGCAGAATTGAACGCTGCTTGTTGTGACTTCAGTTGTTTCTCAGCGTCAGTACAGGCCTTGTTCTTAGGTCAGCTGAAGAAAAAAAAAAGTAGATTCAGTGCAGACCTGTGAAGAATAATGGAAAAAATAAGTTTGTCAATATCTGCTGTATTAGAGGGAAAACTGTGGATGCTATTTTTATTTTTACTGTGGCACTTGAAGGCTGTATTGTTTCCCATGGCACTCTAATAGAAAAGAATTGAGTTGAAGGTGAATGATATTCAGAAGAGTATTCTCCAGGACTTCAGTGCATGGCAGCCACAAGTTAAATTAGATGCTTCTTATATTTAGTGTGAAATCACTCCCTGTCCCTCTGATAATCTATCTATTCTGCTTTTCTTTGAGCTGTCAGTAAGATTGGATAAGCCTTTCCTTTTCTATTTTAAATGGTATAAGTAAAATTTAGTTAGTTTTCCTTTTCTCAAATACCAAGACGAGTATGTATGAAGTTCTCAATTCGTAACTGCCCCTTTGATGCCAAACTAAAAACAAGGAAGGATATTCAGAACAACAATGGAGCGGCGTCTTAAATATCACATAATCTTAAAAAAATCAAAGGTAACGAGCAAAAAAGAGCAACAAGTTGGTGGACTTGTGCAGTTTTTGAAAGATGGCGCTTGACTTGTTTTAGAGTGACAGGGGAGGTAATTACTGCATGCAGGTTCCTTCTGAGCATGTTGCCTGTCACTAGGCATTTGTATTGTGGAAGTTGTGGTTGGAACACCTCACTTCACCCTATCACTGCAGCATGGTGCAAGAGCAGTAGCAGCCTCCTGCAGTAATGGGACATGGAAAGCACCAGGAAGTAAACAGGAAGTCAGGAGGTGTATCTGAAAAGTACTTTATTGCATAGTTGTTGTAAACTTAGGTTGCCAGACCTGTTCTGCTGCACCTGTCAGCAGCCCAGCCTTGCAGGGGGTCTCCTTCACTTCCTTCACCAGCTCTTCCCAGATCTCATGGCGCTGAGCTGCTTCCACAGAGTCTGATTTGTAGATTTTCCAGGCTCTCTGTGTTACACATTTTGAATATCAGGTTCACACTGCACTGCACTCCTGTTAGGCTGGGCTGTGGTATCTGTTCCTCTCCCAGACCTTGTGTGATGGCAACCAGTGCATCTGACCCGAAGGGCTGCAGGACAGGGTCACTCATGCTGGGGCAGCTCCCGGGGGGGCCCAATGACTCCAGAGTCTTTCCCAGGTGTTATCCCTCTGCTGTCATGCAGCCTAACATAGGATATCACACGTAAAAACAGAAGGCAGTTGAAGACTGTGTGATGTATAATTTTTTTCTTGACTTCAATCTTGCATGATTTGGCAGCCTTTTGGAAGAAGGAAGAAAAAAAGGAAAAATGTAGTTAAATCCATTACAGAAAAGAAAAAGTGTGATAGATGAAGACTGTTTTGAAGTTCTCAAAACATGTGACTGCACATGTTCAGGCAAAATTTTGCTCAAGACTTATTTTGTAGCTCAGGAATTCATGTTTTGGGATATTATTTTTTAATGCAACGTGTTGAAACTCATATTACTTGTACTTATTGCCAGAAAAATCTTCTTGAGTTTTCTTCTTGATCTTGAAAGACTTGATACTTTTATTCTCTTCTTGAAACACTCTGACATTCTTTTAAGTAATAAAAACAGACTGGTTTTCTTGTTTATTCATTTTTATCTTTCTGCTTTCTCCAGGATTTAAAACATCTTTTAGAATTTCCTTGGAGAATTCCACTTTTACCTCCTTGGACCTCTGCTTATCTCCATTTGACCTCAGAATCCTTTTTTTACTCTCTCTCTCTCATGTAGTTTTGATTGTTACAATATGATTTTTATTCTCATTTCCTTAAGAGCAAAGCAAACCTTGAAAAGACAGGTGAAATCTCTGGGAAGGCTCGGGATATGAACTGAATGAACAACAGCATCTAAAGCCTAATTCGTGCTGTTCTTTTTTCTTCTACCTTTTTGCTCTCTGTTTTTTCCTGTGAATTTGCATAGCAAAGTCCTCAGAGGAGAATGAATTTAGTTTTGCAAAGTGATGAAGCCCTCCCCGTATTTTTAATCTGGTGTAATGTTAAAAGACACAGTTACAACTTCTTCACTAAAAGAATAATAAGATGTAATACACTGGTATGGGACAGTTAAGTTGTGCCTCTCATTTCTTTGGTAAACTTCAAGGAGCAACTGCTTTATGCTTATCTCAAGCTTTGATTTCTTTGATTTAATGTTAAAAGCAGTTCTTGCTTTACAGCTGTTCAAGACTGCCTTGTTTTGCTGGGTTGGAACTTTGGGAAGTGCTTGGCTTGCTGCCTGGTTTTCAGCGGCTTGTCAGGGACAGATGTTGTGCTGTCTCCTTCTGAGTATTTTAAAGCTGCTCAAGTGAATTCTTCAGACAGCACTTATAAATCCACATGGAGGCTTTTGAAGGCCAATAATTTAAACTGTAAGGCTAAAAATTTAAAAGCTTAAATTGCATATTTGACATGCTGTTGAGTGAGAACGTGCACAAAAATTCGGAGTCAGCATTTGCCAGTTTAAAAATACATTTAGGAAAAAAATAAACACAAATACAAATTCTAATGAACTCTGCTAAATATTCTCCTGTTTCATATTATTACATAATTTACTCTTCAGTGAGGAGCATGTTGCTTTACTTTGTGATGAGTCTGTGAGATATAACTTTGAATATTCGTGTTTTAAGCCTGCAAGTGATTGTCATAGATTCACTGTGCCTCGTTCACACAGTTCCAGATTCATGTACATACTTGAAAAGGTAAAATGATTTGCACGTCCGTAACTACTGGGAGAAATTTGGAATATAAATCAAGTCTGACGGCTATGTCAGTCATAAAAACTGTCAGTGTTTCATGTAATTACAACTTTAAAAATGCAAGCCTGGAGTATATTTGTTTAAAAATTTCTCAAGTGTACTGTTCTATACCGTACTGGCATAAGGATAATTTCAAACCAGTAGTAAGAATTCTAGATTTAACTGGACTAAAGGAAATTCCAAATAGGACAAAATGTTTTGGGTTTTCTTAAATTTTATATAAAAAAAGCTTCTCACGATACTAAGTTGAACACAAGTGTGCTTGATAATAAATTTTTTCTTAATCTTTTGTATTTTGCTAATCTAGAGAAATTGCTGTGTGAGAGAAGGGGATAAGATGTCTAAGGAGGAATTCACAACAGCTAGTGGCTTAAAGAATGGAAAATTTCACTTGAACAATTTAGTACCAAGATTGGCTAGAAATATGTTCCTGCTCCATCTCTCATCCTTCTATTTTACTTTAATGACATGTACCATCCTGAAACATCTATTTTATTCTGGGGGTGTTTTGTGGTGTGTCAGCCACTAAAACAAGGCTCTTGTCAAGATTGAAAGGACCAGACAGTTTAAGCTAATGTAAGTGCAGAGGCTCCAAGAGAACAGAACATACTTCCATCAGAAGTTACAGCTTGGTTTTGCTTTTCTTCCCTCAGTATGCTGCTTGAATACATCTTATTTTCTGTAGTTATCCCATTCTCTTATATTTTTTTCCATGAAAAGAGGTATAGGGATTCTGTGTAAATGTTCTGTGTGTTCTTTAGTGACCAGAGAGGCCATAGGAAAAGAAGACAGAAGAGATCTCAACTATCCTTTATTTAGCTTTTTGCTTGTGAATAAGCATGAAGGATGATCCTCAAGTTGAACTAAACTGAGTAATAGGAATTTGTATTGTCTGTAGTCCCTTTAAAGGGGATTTAAAGGTGTTTTTGGGCTTTTTAAAATGCATTTATCCTCACAGCAGTTCTGTTAGTGGGCTTTTATTGCCACTCATAGTTGTCCATGAATAACTGATTTATGAAGCAGTACAATATTTCTAGTTGCCTTGTAGTGAGTTCTGGCACAGTGCATTGGAAGTGCAAGGTTAAACTTCCTAAGGGGTGATCTGGAAGTTCAGTAGCAGTGTGTGCACACTCCAGAGGAGTAACCTGCAAACCACATGAGCTGTTAATCACGTATTTGCACTGAATTAGCCTCTTTCTGTATGACCATGGTTTATTTCATTTGCTATTGTTTCATTATAGGCAAGATTTAAGTCAGTATTCTCAAATACGGAATACTTGATAGCTTAGAAATGAGATGCAGAGATTTTTGTCACTGAAATAAAGTAATAATGGTATTGATGCATGAGGTGAAAGAAATCTTGCTTCCTATATCATAACTAGTATTTTCTAATTTCTGTGGTAATGTGAATAAGTTTATCCAGTTAACATGTTCCTTGTAGATATGCTTAGCGATCTATACATGGAGCTGAGGAGGGAGATGTGGAATGTTTAATCTTTTTGTGTTTATTTGGTTTGTTGGTGTTTTGTGGGCTTTTTTTTTTTGTTTTGGTGGTGTTTTGGGATTTTTTGTATATTTTTTTTCTTACTGTGTGTGATGTGCTTGTGGGAGTCACAGGATACAGAGTGGATGTTTGGCACTGCTCGTACCCCAGGGCTGGATGAAGCAGGATGGGGTACCCAGCCTCCTCTGGGGGCAGTATGGCAGAATGTGCGATAGATCTACCTTGTTTCACTTCTTACTATGCTTTTTGTTTGCTCTGTAGAACTCTGTGGCATTTACATAGCTCTTATCTTTCTGTGTACAAACTCAGCTCTGGGGCTGTGCTATTAGATCTGTGAAGATTTGTCTCTTCTGTCTAAGCTGTAACCTTTATAGTACCTCTGGAGTTTGTAGTCAGGCAGCGCTAGGATGAAGACCTGTTGTTATGGACTACAGGATGTATCTTCATCTCCTCCAGATTTTTCTTTATCTCTGCCAGATTTTTAAGCACACGAATGAAACTGGAATTGTCTGTTCTAATTTGTACATAACGAAGTTACTAATCTATTTTATACATAAGAAGAAAGTTACAAATCTGAGTTCATCAGTTTGAGTCATCCTTCACTCATTTCCTGATTTCCCCGAAGAAATCCCTTTCCCTCATGTACTTCTTTCTGCCTTCAGACTTGTACAATTGCAAATGATGTTGACGCACAATGAGATGTATTAATGCAGCGGTACGTCTTCCTTTCCAAATGTGATCCATGTTGAATAATGAAAAGCACAGGCTGATCTCATTTGTGATAGATGTGGCGTTAGCAAAAGATCATTTCTTCTCCTGTCCTTGATGGAAATTAGGCTGTCAAAGGTACTTGCTGTCCATGTGTTAGCAGATGGGTTTCCTTGGCTTTAAGTGTCACCAAGTTTTATTATGGTAATGGCTCAGGGAAGAAATTGTGGAGAATGGGTTGTCATTAACTAAACGGAATTTAACAAAGAAAAAGCATCCTGACAAAGTTCATTTAGAACAATGTTTCATCATTTTATAGTTCGTCATCTTTAGGATTTCACCATTCTGTGGAAGAAAACAAGAGATACAAAAGAACATTATAAAAAAGTAGGAGCCTCCCCTTGTTCATTGTCTTTAATGTCCATCATAATGAAACCTGCCTAAAGTTGGTTCGTTTGTGTAGCAAATACTTGGTAGTTTTTATTAAAGAATTCTATTCCAAATCCATTTGAATTAAAAATCCTGGGAATCAGCTTTATGCTAACTGATTGCAAAATTCTGAATGTAAATGTCGTGGTTTAACTTTAATATTAGCGATAGACAGCGTGATTCAAATGAAATTTGAATCTCTCTCAGATTTGTAGTAAAATGTTCATTAACTCTCATCTCAGATGGTGTGTCAAGTCTTCCAACTTTTATCTTTAATTTTTTGTATTAACGTATGAGAACAGTCACAGTAAGGGGACTCTCTAAAATACATGCGGAACTCTGAATTTGAATGTTACAGATGGTTGAGTCTCTGCATTCCTCCTATCGTGAAGCAAGCATTCACACAAGTTTCAGTACTGAATACAAGTTCAGAATATCTTCTACTCAGCAGGTCCTTTGGGATCGTAACTGCATTCAGGGTAATTGAATCTGAATAAGAAAATGGTTTAGAGTAACCTGTGCTTAACTAAGACTGCATGTGTACATCAGATTGTCAAATTTGTACATCCTCTGTCCAAGAAATGCCTGTGCAAACTTTTTTTTTTAGCATTTTGAGTGCAGCACTAGTGAGTACCTAAACTGGCAACCAGATTAATACAGATTAATGCTGCCCAGAGGAGAAGCACTAAGATTGAAAAAGAAAAGAGAGAACAAAGGCAGGGGGGAAGTGTCTCCAGCTTCATAAGTTGTGAAAGCAGGGGGCCAATAGTATAAAGCCCAAAATATAACCTTGTCTGAACTGACTCGCGCAAAAGTGATAGGATTGGAAGGAATGAATAATTAAAATTTTACTGTGGAGTATCTTCTTGTTCCTCTCTTTTGCTTTCTGCTTAGTGATGCCTAAGCATCTTGTGATGACTTTGCTGTATAGTTTTTTGTTGTTGTTTTGTTTTGTTTTTAAGCTAACCAAGCAACAAGTCCTCCAACAAAACAAACTGCAAACATTACAAATCACAGGTCACTCCCATGAGCCTGCTTTTTCTCTCAACTCTTGCCTCTGCCATTCATGGTCCTCTGGTCTGTGGTAGGCAGGACATGAAGTGACTTCAAGAATCCATCACTGGCTTTTAACTGAGGAAGTTATGCACAATTAACATGTTAAAAAGTTTCTGAAAATGCCTGTAAAGATGGGGAGACCCTTTTAAAGGTACTCATCCCCTTCTGTTTTTCAGGATAGTGATTTCAGGAAGTAATTTTGTAGTCAGGATCTGAAGAAACAAGTCTTACATTGATACATGGAACCTCAGAGAAATCTTGTAATAACTCTGTGCTGGGCCTGGCTGGAGTTAGGAAGTTGTCTGTCTGCACAGCAGCCTGTGTGGGGCTCTGTGTCACACTGGTGGCTAAAACGGTGCTGGAGAGGTGGCTGGGGCTGGGCAAGAGGTTGTGAGGGGACACAGCCAGGACAGTGACCTCAGCTGACCAAAGGAATATTATATTCCATGCCTTATGATGCTGTGCTCAGTAGTGAAAGCTCAGGGAAAGGAGGAGCAAGGGGGAGGATGTTTCTGATTATGATGCTTGTCTTCATAAGCATGTGTTACCTGGTGCTGAGGCCTCACTTCCCAGCAAGCCGCTGGACGTCTGCCTGCTGATGGGGAGCAGTGAATAGATTCCTTTTTGCTGTTGTTATTAAACTGTCACTGTCTTGATCCATGAGTCTTATTGCCTTCCTTCTATTTTCCCCACATCTCATGAGAGAAGGGTAGTGGATAAAAAGCTGGGGGGTTGTTTGGTAGCTGTCTGGAATCAACCCACTTTAAACTCTTGCACTGAGGATTGGTACAGACTCCAAAAGCATTGAAGGTGGAGGATGAACTATTGGAGAGGCTGTGTGCGAGGATTTGCAGTTAAAGTCTTTGGAATATTGCATCTTCGTAACCTGTATTTACAGACTGAGAGTTACAGAATGGAATATTTCTGTATTGACTTGTCAGTGGAGGGTATTATTAATTACAGACTAGCTCTTGTGAGCAGGTTGATATAATCTGACTGTGGAGCTCTTTTTCTGCGTGGGTAAACAGCTGCATTAAGCTATAAACAGAGATGTATCAGGCCTTCTACTTTAACATGGGAAAAATTAAAAGTTGGTGAGTAGGTTCAACAGTAAATAAAATTACTTGGCCATCAGATAAATATTTAATGCAGAATGCAGTTCATCTTCATCATTGAGTATCTTAAGACCTAAGATAAATAGGATACTTGATGCATTTTAGTGTTCTGTTCAAATTCTCTTTAAAATGAACCAGATGTGGCTTCATCAGTTTTTCCTTGAGGGATTTATGATATCAGATTGCTACATATCAGAATAATTAGAGATGTACACTCAGTGAAGTTAAAATTTTATATTTACAAGATGTAAATATATATTTTTATATATATATATATATTTACAAGATGCAGTTCTATAGTCATGAAATCCAGGAACTAAATAGCTGAAGTAATCTGGCAGAAGCAAAGTGAGGAGAAATTACGGGTAGCAAGAAAAGGAGGTCTGAAATTCACTTGTTTGATTTAGCTTTATGCAGTCTGTTACTGGTTGGCAAACAGGGCAGTTACAAGGCTCTAATGAGCCATGGGAAGGGCTGAGAGTTGTACAGAACTAATCTGCTCATCAGATAATTCCAGAGTAGCTAAACAACACCATCAACATTTTTCTTCTGTTTCTGCTGTTTACTCTCAATACCTTTTACATATTGATGAAAAGATACACTTCTCAATCTGTGATCTGGCAGGTTTATTAATGTTGTAATGATTATTTTTTTAAAGGGCCATGTAATGAGAGCACCTTAGGATGCTGAGTAACACATTAATAGCCAGCCCTGAAAGATAGCTTGGATTGTTGAATGAATTGTCCCACCTGCCCTTTGTCTTTAGCTTCCAAAATGTTCTTTATGCCATCAGTCAACATTAGTGCTCCTTCTCTCGAAGACTTCTACCCAGACTCCGTGGTGACCTGCTTTGAGGGGCTGTATCTTCAGATTTGTATTTCAGTTCAGAGTGAGTTCTACAGAATGTCATGTCAGTGGATTTGAATGTTATACTCGAAGTTGAAACACTTTGAAATGCACAGTAAATTCCTAAACTCTATTTGACAGCTTAGGAAGGTACTAGAAGCAAGTACCTACTGGTATAAAGAAGCTTTATTTTACTCATATAAATGTAGTGGCAGAAAAATCTTAGAAGGTGTAAGAATTAAGACACTGTGGAAATCAGTTGCAAATATATGAAAAATTTTATATTTAAGAACGTGGTCCATCCTAAAGAATGTTGAGGGAACCTTTACATTTAATGATGCATCAATACACGTGGTCACTCTTCTCAAAATGCAGCAGTCTGTTTTCACTCCTATTGTTTCTTCTCCTCACAGAAGTATTATTTCAGCTTATTAGCAAAACTGTTTTTTTCAAACTTCATTACTTCGTTCTAAAAATATTTTTTTTTTAGTTTGTGTTTTATTGTAAACAGGTCAAAATAATAAGATGCTTTTTGTGGCATATTTTTAACTTGAAAGGTTTTAAAAGATCACGTGCGTTTCTGCCATACGGCTGAATTTCTAATTATGTAAGGGTTTCTGAATTCTAATTATAGAATGGCTTTATGGATGCTGTACAAACATGCAAGAAGACACTCATGTTTGCTGTCCAGTTTGAGACTTGGGGTTGCATTTTATCTTGATCCACCCACTTTTAACACAACTCCTGGAAGCTTTAGATAAGGTGTGAGCTCTCAGGCTCTCAGCATTCCCTGCTGTAGCTGGTAATTGTGCTGTTTGACCATGAGCAGGATGCTTAATGATTGTGTGCTGTTATGGTCTGAATTTAATAGATCCACTTTTTCTTTAAACTGAGACCTGTAGATATCAAAAGTGAAAAATACTATTTTTTGAGCTTTCATTATGTAGATACTCTTCATTTTCTGAGTTGGTTTTTTTTGTTTGTTTTTAGAACTTTGAAGTCATTAACTGATTGCAACAGAACTCATTACAGCTTTGCTCATTTAGTGCATTCCCAAGGAAAATAAAGCAAATTGCTGCTCCTGTGTTCAGCTGTAGTTCAGTGTGTATTAAACTCTGCCTCACCCCCTGTGCTATTCTGAGCTTCTGCATGCAGACAAGTGCTGAGTTCAGCCAGGAACACCAGCAAAGCCTTGATGTCCTGGGGATGTTGTCTGCAATGTGATGAAATCAAACACCTTGCTGTTTTAACAAATACCAGAAAAAAAAAAAATAAAACCTTACAAGGAGTTTGGGGAGGGTTTAAAGGGAAGAGCTGAGCTGGTACAGTGTACAGCCTGCGATCTGGCTAACACAAATAGGGCAGAGGACATTTTTTGCCAGTATGACTTGCACTTTTATTACAGGAATTGGCAAAGGCGTGAGTAAAAAATTCTGTGTTAGAATTACTTTGTATCCCTTCCGACTCTGCTTCCAGCCTAGAGCCCCACTGGATGTTTGTTACTTAGAGCCACAGCTGAGGAACTTCCTTGTAGTAGGACTGTAGAGGCTGTGATTGAACTGTGCTATTGGATGGCTTTAGGTCCCCCAGCAAATGAATAAGGCGTGTTCACAGACACAGCAAAGCTCACTCCTAAGGTGGTTGAGTTGAGTTGAATATGGGGATAGGAGTTTCTTCATTACAGAATCCTTTCCATAGTGTTCTGGAGTATTCCTATGGGGGCTGTAGGTTTCTGTGACTTTTAATATGAGGTTTTGTGTTTATTAGCATTTTGCTAAATTTTTTTAGATGGGAATTGGTTTTGTTTGCAGAGTGTTTCTTCTGTGAGCTTTCAGAAAGAGAACTTAAGTGCTGCACAAATACCCCATGCGAGTATTGAGTCACAAGATTTGATTTTTATGGTCAAATGCCAAATATCCTGAGGTCAGGTAATTAGATTAAATGTTTTTGAGTACTCAATGTACCTGGCAGTGACTGTCATATTCATAGGTAAAAGCAAACAAGTGATGAGTCATGTGATAGGAGCTAAATATGTGTATTTCGACAGTCTGTTCTATTATGTTTTGTTATTTAGCATCTAAAATACTTAATTTTGTAGTCCATTTTTATAAAAGCTGTCATACGTAGAAGTTAGTATTGTATATGATTTAACTGTTCCACTTATATGTTTAAGGCAGTTTGAGAGGCAGAAGTAGTTAAATCCAGTTAAACAATGAGTTTGGTCTGTAAGATGTAATACAGTGAAATATTTTCAGCAAGTCTAGTGTTTTTCTGAAAAGTACCATGAGAGACTATACGATAATATTTGAAAAACAGACCTGTCTGACTGAAGGGCTAACATTGGCATAAATGCCTTTCGTGTTCTCTTTGAAGAGATACAATATCCAGATAGATGCCTTTTGGGGTAGATAATCATGTACTGTGCATCCTTTTGCTATAGCATTATGTGGCTTGGCTTTTCTGTTTGTACCTGAGGGAAAGATTTTAATAGTAAATTGAACCAATAGTATATTCTGCAGTCTTTAGCCAGGCTTCCCAAAGCAGGTGTGGTTTGGGGGAGGCGGATATTGATGCTCTGTGATTTACTGGGATCCAGTGGACGTGCACCTGGAAGTGATACACAGTGAGAAAAACAAGCCTCTAAATTTACTGCAGCAGGGAATATAAACTCCCTGGCTGACTGAGAGCGTAGCACTGAAAAGCTGGTATTTCTTTGCTGCCACTGTGGGTGTGTTTCAGGGAAATGCAGCCCGGCGAGTGGCTGCCAGGAGCTCCAGTGCAATGGGATTGTGTCATGTTTCCGACAAAAGCTTTGCTGTGCAACCACATGACTGCGGCATCCAGAAATAATCACATAATCTTGCTGCTAGAGGGCCTGCGTTAGACTTGCAGCAGAACTCTCTATTTGGAGCCTAACTGATCTTTTCTTTATTTGTTGTTTTTTGTTTTTTGGTTTTTGGGTTTTTTTAGCTGAAGGTGGAAGGAACTTTTTAAATGCACCAGGCCCCTTATATTACTTGTCTGTTCTTCATCTGCCAGATGTTGTAGGAAGCAAGTTGTATATTTAAAAATAATTGAAGTTGTACTAATGCATAATAATTTTTTAAAAATGGAGTTGTGCTTTAGAGGGGGAGTGGTAAAATTAAAAATAATTCCAGGTTATCACTTGTGAAAAATACAGTATCTGGGAATTGTTGCAGATAACTGAATTTCCATTTTGGTCCTAGGGTTGTGTTTTCTACTTCTAGTGGCATTTCTGAAAATCTCAGTAATTCTCTTATGCAACCACTTGCAGCAATAATACGCTCTGAAAAAACACGAGAGACCCAGTCAAGGCTAGGAGAGCATTTCATGCCTTAAATAGCGAAATCTATTGAGCAAACCGGATGCAGTGAAAGACACCCCTGACCACAGCAGGAGGATTGGACCAGATGTCTTTTTAAGATCCCTTCCAACCCAGTTTGTTCTATGATTCTGTGAAATGTTAATATGTTCAAACTTGACCTGTTTTGAGAGAACTGCTGTACCTTTGCTGCTTTTCTTTCCTATACAGATGACAAAGGGAAGAGGTACTATTTGTAAAATCTACCAGGTTTTTATGTGAAATAGTTTGGGGTTTTGTTTTTTGGTTTTTTTTTTTTTTTTTTTTTAGAGACTGAGTGTAATGTTATGTAATTGTAAAAGACATATATGGGTTTGGTTGGGTTTTTTTCAGTTCTGTATTTAGCTTGCCAGCATACTTTCCCTGTTGTATGCAACATTTAGGAGGCTGTTGGGAAGGGATGCTTTAGCTTTTGTTGGGGTAAGTTTCTCTTGTCAATATAGATTATAAAGACAGGCAGTTCTCGTGCTTTATGTAATCAAAAAAGCAGGGAGGGAGCCTGGCTGCCCAAAACTTGGCTATGTAAAAGCTGAAAGTTGTTCTGCAAGTCTGGCATGTTCAGCTGAAGGGGAAAAATAGTTATAATGTAAGTCTGGTTAGAGCTACCAGTTTTATGTGGTAAAGTCTTACCAGTTGATTGGTGTAAATCAGTATCTTCTGTCTTGGGTGGATTTTCTGATTATTGGCATCTCAGTTGCCCTTGTCAAACATGCACTTAGGAACACTTGCTAATTGAACCACCCAGCCGCTGTTGAACGATGCTCTGTAACGAGCAATGTAGTTATTTAAAGTGTTGTGTGGCAAATGTAGCTGTGACTTCCTAGGTATCATAATGGTGTTACTTGTTGCTCTGGCTTTAAGCTTCTACTCTACTCTTGTGAGATGCCACCTGGAGCACTGCATCCAGCTCCGGGACCCCTGGCATAGGAAGGAGAGGGATCTGTTGGAGCAGGTCCAGAGGAGGCCTCATGATGATCGCAGGACTGGATCACCTCTGCTGTGGAGACAGTCTGAGAGGTGCAGTTGTTCAGCTTTGAGAAGATAATACTCCCTGGACACCTTACTGCAGCCCTAAAGTACATGAAGGGGGCCTGTAAGAAAGACAGACTTTTTAGCAGGGCCTGTTGTGATAGAACAAGGGGTAATGCTCTTAGGCATTTAGATTGGGTATAAGGAATAAATCATTTACTGTGAGGGTGATGAAACACTGGAACAGGTTTCCCCATGGAGCTTGTGGATACCCCATCCCTGGAGACATTTAAGGGCAGATTGGACAGGGCTCTTAGCAGCCCGATCTAATTGAAGATGTCCCTTTCTCACTGCAGAGGAATTGGGCTAGGTGATCTTTAAAGTCCCCTTCCAAACCAAACCATTCTATGATTCTAGTAAACATGTGGAAGATCAACTTCCCCATTCATTTTCAGTTCCCTGTAATGTCTTCACTGAACTTATCTCTGAAGCTTCCTTTTTTTTTTTTTTTTCAGACCCCTCTTTTGATGATAAAGGCAAATTAGGAATAACTTTTGATGCTACCAAATTATGCAACAGCTGGTGTGTGTAACAGTTATTTTTATGCTTTTTGCTGTCCTCCCCATCTTCAGTAATATTAAGAGTCTCATTTTAGAGTTGTAGTCTTTTTAGGAAAAAAGATACATACATACAGATAGTTGTGCAGTAAATTGTAGATGTCGGTGCCTTCTTAGAACCTCTTTTCTTTCAGTGTAGAAACCATTACAATGTATGTGCAGAGTTTCAGATGTAGTGGGCTTTAAAATATGAAATATAGCTCTTCTCTTGTATGAAATGATTGCTGTATACATGAAAAATTATTTCAGCAAAGCTTGCTGGGCTTTTTTTAAATTGGCTCACAAGTAATAAAAATGCCAGATGACAAGAAAAATCATGTGAACAGGTGTTCACAATTTTTTTATCTGAATGTCTTGGTAACCTTTCTTACTGCTTATTCATGATACTTTTTTTACAAGTATTGTTTGAAGTTATAAAAAGTTGTGGTAGCAGTACTTTTTAAGCTCACTGAAGGGTTGCTGTATTCATTCGAAACCTAACTGAGGCTGAAAGTTTCAGATTTAGTGTGTTTCAGCCTTAGTTGTATAAAAAAGCTGAATTTCCTCAGCTGCAATAGCTTCGAGCTTTTTAACTTAAAGAAGGGTTGAACTTTGGAATTTAACTTAGATTAAGCCCTACAGGCTCTGTGAAAGGGGGGAGCACTGTAGTGATGGTGCTGGGCGGGGGGTGTGAGCTCTGTTAGGGAAGGGTGCAAAAAGCCTCCCACTAGTTTAGAGTAATTTAATTTTAAATTATCATAGAATCTTTAATCCAGGAATCTCCAAGTGCTCTATAAACACGGCTTCATTCTCACAATGTTCTTTTGTATTTGCAGTAAGGGAGTGCTGTGGGAGTGAAATGTTACCTTAATTTTCTGCATGTGAGATGGGCATGTTATGGGTCTAGCGCAACAAATGTTCATGATGACATGAGAGTGTGAGTCACAGTGTAGGCCACAGTTTTATTAAACTTAATCATACGGTTGCAGGCGAAAATTAAAGGCCTTAATCATATTGTTAAAGGCCTAGAAGTGTTCTACAGTGCTAGTGTTGGTAGCAGATACTCAAACAGCAGTCAGCAGCATTGCCAGGCCCAAAGCTCATAGTTTTTCTCATCATTCACCACACATGAAAGTTAACATGTGATTAAGATCAGGGAGATCAATTCCTTTTTTTAAATCCATTTGTTGGCTCATTCTGCTTTTTCATCTCATTTTGATTTTTTTAATACTATTTTGTGCAACTTCTGAGTCATGAAAAGGTTTGTAAAATGGCTTTTAAAGAGCTTCGGTGTTTAATCACTTGGATACAAGTTAGAAAACGGAAAGAAACACAGAGAAAACAAACTAATTGAATGATGCTACAAATCTCAGCTGCAAAGAGTCAAGAGGATGCAAGTTCTGCTGTTTCCTTGTGCGGCCTCCTCGTTTGTCCATTGCCTTTCCCCGCCGCCCCCCCGCCACCTTGTCTTATTTAATCAATATAGTTTTCAGCTTACTGCTTCTTTATATCATGGTTCCTTACCAAAATGTCACCAGCCCAGCAGTGCTTCAGGTTACAATCTGTATCACATCAGCTGCCTAAAACTGCAGCTGGAGTTACTGGTTTTTGCTCGTACCTGCCCAACGTTGCCATTTATTAACAGACTTGTAAAAAGCATAGAACTTGATGTGGAAACATTTACTATGTTTTCATGATTTTATTTTTTTCCCCTAGAAATGGGGAAGCTTGGTGGAATAACAATTTTATTTCAATGAGAAATCATTAGAGTAAGCTTTTTGGAGACATGATTTCAGCAAAGGGGAGGTCGTGTGTAATAAAGCTGAGAACTAGGAAATGCAGTAGTTTATAACCAAGCTTTTATGAAAGGAGGAGAGAATAAGAAAACTTCCCATCAGATAGCCTTGATTGAAAGGATCTGCTTTTCCTTTGAGGCACATGAACACTTCTGTACAAACATGGAAAGCCAATACAACTACAAAAACTTCTTGTTTGGGTATCTTATTTGTTGTGCTTGTGGTGTTTTCTGTAGTCCTCATGCTGCATTAACAGTTGTGTATCTGGGAAGATCTGTAACGTTGACTCAAGTGAAGAATTCAAGAAAGGAGGAAGACATACCAATGCTGCAGAACATAAAAAAACTGTAAATCTTTCTCTGGGATTCCAGTGGAGGTTTTCATAGGTGTAGCCAGGATTGTTTTCACTTTACGAAGAGGACAAAGTTACTTGAAGTTGGAATTTATCCAATAACTTGTATAGTTGGCATATTTTTTGTTACTTTTCTAGCTAAATAATTGAGGAAATTTGTTTGTAACATTGTAAAGATAAGTTGTGAATTTGATTGGTTCCCTGCTTCCACTTTGGCTGGATAGTGACACCTCTAGATGAATCTGAAAGTTAGTTTTATAATATGACAACAACTTGAAAAAGTTAGCAAAACTCAATTCGGATTATAACTTCTTTTTTCAGGTTTAGATTTTAGCTCCTTTTCTACCCTGAAAGTTATTTTCCAAATGTGTACACAGACTTCTCTTACGATTTTGACCAAAATATTTTCTCCTTAATTCCTATTGTATAGTCACGTTCCTCAGAACAAGTCCAAGTTTCTTCTGTTTTCACCTACAGTGAGGAGAATGGGATTTTCCAGTTCTGCAGTGTCAGTCCTCAGTTCTGTTGGTGTCTGTGCTAAAAATGCAAATTTCTTAGAATATTTGTGTCTTGAAGGTTCATTTCAATTCAAATATGTGATCATGAGCCAAGATTATTGTGCATTAAATTACCACACATTAAGTGTGGAAGCCTGCCTCTTACCTCATTTTCCTGAGTCATGGTTTTTATTTTGTGCTTTGAAGTGTTTAACAACTGCTACTGCAAAACACTTAGTATGATTGCCAATGAGTTGTGCAAGTGCTGCTCAGCTCCAGGGGTAGAATAACCAAGGTGTCAGGTTCACAGTGGTGCTTTCTGCTGGTTTATGCAGGCCTTGCCCAGGTCTTCCTGTGGGGTCACAGTCCAGCTGTGACTGCTCGGAGGTTTCTGGTAACGTTAACCTGAAAAGGCATCATTTCTCTCTGAAGGCACTCGTAGATTGTCCCTGCTTGAACAGGATTTGTGCACTGTGTCTCTGGCTTATCTCAGAGTTGGTGTGTGACGGTCCTTTGAGTCATGAAGTTTCTCTTATATAGAGATAAAACAGACTGAATGGGTTCTATACTTTGTATGCCACAGTCATTTGTTTTGATTTCTTGGGTTTGTTATTCAATTTTTAGTCTGCAAGTAAAAACCTGTCTTAACTGTCAGTGTGTATTTAAAGATATTTCTATTTACATTGCCTGTGATATAAACAATATGCAACAGCATCCTTTCAGTTTCCTCTTAGCAGAGAATGTCAGTAAAGATTGGGCTGCTAAAACAGACACTTATTTTTCTTAACTTTCTTTGTTGTTTGCTGGAGAGAGCCAACCACTGCTGTCCCCCCCTGCAGCCTTTCCCTGTATTTCAATATGAACATATTTACAGAGTATTCATGATAAACTTCTGGAGGAAACCTTAAGGCTCAATGGTGCTCATTGATATCCTGAGCATCCCAGAGAGGCTTCTTGGCTATCATTAGGCTTTGGAAGATGCATCATCCTCAGCACACACCTTCCTACAGCTTTCTCCCATCCCCTATGGTGTCATCATCTCTGTTTCAGATTGAATGTCCCTTCTGGTAGATCCTGTGTGTTACCAGGCAGGCTCAATGCAACCTCCTAACTGAGGCTAATCTGTTTAGCTCCTTACTGACTCTGGGTTTGAGACAAAGCGCGGAAAGAAGTGACATGAGAGATGCCTCTGTGAGAGTCCTGTGGTGAGGGGGGAAGAGATTCACATTTCTTTCCATAGTACCAAAGGTAAGGGGCGTTGCATGAGGAAGTATTTGTAGTATTTTCAGGAAGCAACCGGACAAGTGGAGTAAGTGAAGTGCTAGACACCACTCCAGTTCAGAAGGTTGCTTAGCTACAGGTAGTGCTTGCCAGATTCCAGCTGTCCTCTGGGCTTTGGGTGTCTGATCCATGCCTGGAAACGGGACCCTGGAATAGACACTTCAGTCCTTATGGGACTTATGTGTTCCTTACAGGATCAAGGGTTGTCCATTACACTTGGTGTGGGAACACCCTTGTGTTCTCATTTACAATGCTTTAAAACAATCTCTCAGCTTACAGGTTTGAGAGAACTTGTGAAGAAGATGCTGAAGTTGTTTGCAGAGTTCTTCCTGGAGTAATTCTCAGGTGTTAGTTGCAGTTGATGCTACACGTCACGGGTAGCATCTGAAGATGCTACTGAAGAGAATACTGAAGGGAAAGCCTGTTAGCAGTGTATGTTTTCTCCCGTTGCTGTGTGATCTGAATTATGAGGTTGGTGGCTGTGCTTGGATGCCGTGTTTAGAGTGCCTCTGAAAAAATGTGGCTGGTTTCTTGGCAGTTTCATCTCAATACCAAAAGTAATTATTTTGGATTTAAAGAATAACCTTCAGGTTTGCTATTATAAGACTTCTGTGTGTTACAATAGTAATATATAGCACTAGTATAGATAACATTACTTTTTAAATTGGCAAAATACTAGATGCTTTCTGATTAAAAGAGCGACTTGTACTGTCTTTTTGTGTTCTGTAACTTGCTTGTCATCAGTGAACCTATGAGGTTGACATCAAGCATGAGCTAAATGCTAGAGGAATACAATGGGTTTTTTGCTTGAGCTCTGGAGCAGTTTGGGTAAAAGCAGTGGTGACAACTCTAGATTGTCTTTTTAAGCATGTTGAATGTTGAAGGAGTAACACGCCTGTAGCCACTTGATATAGAAGTCAAATTCAGATAATTCCTTGTTGCTCTGCAACAAGTTGTTGTGAAGACTACACCTATAAGCAGAAGCCAGCTTCTGAAAAGAGAATGTCTTATTAAGTCTGACAATGTTCTTAGACTTTGTGTTTACACGTCATACAGAAAAAAATGGTGTTTCTGGAAAGGGGGTGAGTAACAGCAAAACTGAATACCTGAGCAAGTGCACAAGGATTCCAACCAGTGTTACAGAAAGGCATGGGAGGAAAAGCAGCGTGGAGCTGACACCTTGTACAGGTCTGCTGAGCCAATCCGTCTCTTTCCTTCTCTTTGTTGGGGTTCTCCCTTCTGGCTTTTTTTTTTATGCTTGCTGTGAAAGTGAAGTCTTGAAGCTGGAGATGACTTCTCAGAATGATTTGGGAGCACTGCAGCGTAACCAGATCGTGATGAAGCCTTCTTGGAACTACAGTAATATAAATATTATATTAAGGTTGGTTATTAAACTGTAGAAAGGGAGAGAGCAGTTTTTTGAAAACTGTAATTACTTAGGTTATTACCAAGCTGGAATGGAGTTAGTTGTTTTGCAATAACCAAAAGATGGAAGATAAGTAATATGAGCAGCAGCATAAAACCTGTGAATGCCCACTGTTTGGCTATTAAGAATTTCTTGTCAAATGTGTTGAGAATTATTTTTATTGCCAGTGACTCACAGTCACTCTCTCAAGGTTCCACTGAAAAATCAGATGTCGCAAAAAAATTGCTTTATGTATGTGAGATAAATAGGATAAGCAAAGAGTTAAGGAAAAGTTTTATTTCAACTTTGTAACAGACATTCTGTTTTATCAGTTCATTATCAGAAATCAGTTCAATCTGTCAGTTTGGTGCTTTATGTGAACTTTTCCAATGGCAACCAGCAAAAATTTTTTCCCCTTGTATATAAATCACTAAATCTGTCAAAGTCTGCCTTCAGCCTGGCTGTTCATCCATATGCTGCAGAATGCTGAAAGAACGGGAATGCAGCTATTTCTTAGGCAGAACTATTTTACTGTGCTCTGGAATGCTGGATGTGGAAGCTAATTAGCATTTTTTTTAAATTTCCTTGTAGTTTATTATTACTCAGTGCAAAATTTCACCTGGGTATATGCAAACAAGTTCATATTTATCTTGGTAGGGTGGTATGATGTCTGAATGGCAACGGCTCACAATGAAAACCAGGATGGGTTCATTTTCTAGCATCTTACAAAACAGTTTCTCTGAGCAATTTAACCTTTTCTGTGTGAAGCAGTCACTGGGGAACCTTATGTTTATTTCTACATTATAATAGGTTCTTACACATAAAGCAACTTTAAACATTTTTTTTTCCCAGTATGCTGCAGAGGTTCAGTAGTTTGTTTTTAAATGGAGACAGAATAATCATAACAGCTCTTTGTGGGTTTAGAAACCACATGTCAAGGCTCTCTGAAATGTCTAGCTGCCCTAATACTTGTATTTGAACTTCTGCTGGTGCATATGTGAACTGTGATGGATTAGTGGGTCATCTGGTTCTCTAAAATTATTTTGTAACTATCATATTAGAAATCTATGTGTTAAAATAATTCAGCATTTTAAGGCCGTGGGCACTGTAATGAGAATCTACTAAGATGCTGACTTTAAGGAAAAAAATTTTGGACCACTGAAAGAATAAACCTGAATGAGTGTGGAAGGTTTGTTTCCTATAAAGAGAGCTCACACATTTCTCCTTTCTTCTCAGTGGTCTGAATTTGCTGCACTGTAACTTTTGCCATCATATCCATGAGACTTAGTGATTTCAAGGCATTAGGAAAAATAAATCCATCACTGTATACCCTCAAATGAATGCATCCTGCAATATGTTACCACTAAAACTACTTACATTTAGTACAAATAATTAAATTCCACTGATTAGATTATTTTTTTCTCCTCAGAATGGGAAGTGTCCTTTTCACTTTTCTGTCTTTCTCATAATCAAAACAACATATGTTGTAATTGCTGGTTTCTTGATGAATTCACAGTAATAATCGTGAAGTGTTGGTTGTTGCTGTTTTGCTTGATGCAAGAACATTGCTTTTGTCTTGAATGAGGTACTGCCAATATACAAGTAAGGATTAGGGTTTATGGAATGTATTTAGTATATTCAGTGAAGTTGTATTACAGGCAGAATGGAGTTTTAATCCAGGGTTTTTCCAGCAGTCATCAGAAAAAAACTGACAGATAGTTCTTACTTTGTCCCAGTAGTAGATGTAATTTCCAGGAGACTCTTTCTCTTCTCTACCATTTTTCTCTCTGTAGCACATCTGTCTCCCCTATGAAGTGACTACTGATTTTTCTTGAAATTAGCCTTGATTCTTTAATTTTTACCTGTTTTTCTGGGTGTTGGTTCTTCAGGTTTTTTTGTGTTTTGTTTGTTAGGATTAACCAAGCCTCTTAATCTTCATGTAATTTTCTAGCCATCAGGTATTGATGTTGATGTCAACTTTCCCATTTCAGTCTAAAATAGTCTTCTGAGGAGAAACAACATGTCAGCAGAGGGCTGCCTCAGCAGCCTGATCCTAGAGGACAAATGGGAAAATCAAGCAACAAGAGCTTCCGTGAATGAACACATCTTGTACTTCAGAAGTATTTTGTAATAGCTAAACCATCTGCTGCGCAGAACTGAAAAATTTTGAAGGCGACGTCTGCATCTGTTGGTTTCAGGCAACACTTAGCCCTTGCAGAACTGGTCTTTTTACTTTGTGCTCGTAGTCTGGCGTGGGGCTGAGCAGCCTTTCTCTTGCAGAGGTGTAGCGTCCTAAGACACGACTCCTCAAAACTAGGCCAGATTCTTAATGCCCAGTTTTCAGGGGGATATGCCATGATTTTCCTGTACCAAACTTTGTTTTTCCTCTGGACTACTTGGCATTACGCTTTTTTCCTCTCTCTTCCTGGGGTGCTGTGGCTGCTTATGCCTGAGTGAAATTTTTCTTGGCACGAACTGACAGACAAACCTAAGAAATAGTCTGAAAAAACTGCTACTTTTGACTCTCTTCCCAGCTAGCAACTGCGCTGATTTTTATGAATGGAGAAAAAAAATTCTCAGAGCGTGGTTATTCCAGTCTAGGTGGAGTTCCTGCCTAGGCTGCATGAGGGTCTAGAAATGTCTGAATGGGCTCAGTAAGTCATGTGGGAATGTGATTCAATAAACTACCAGTTTAGGAGACCTGGACAGATTTAATTTCTCACTACCAAGAATGTATATTCATGTCTTCAAGGTATATGAAAGAATATTAGTGACTGAGATGGTAGAGTAGTGATAGACTGTGACTGAGAACTAAGAGCTGCATAGAGCGTGGAATCCAGACTGTTTTGGTTTAGGGGAAAGAGGCACCCCATGTTCTTTAAACAACCAAAGTACACTTACTTAAATTTTAGCGATACCCTGTCCACTGTCCTATGTTGGTAACGCTCTGACATGTAGGATGTTTCTCTCCCAATGAACATCTCATTTATCAGTTCCTGTACAAGACATTTATTTAATGGAAGGCCATTTTTTTGAGAATGTAATGTTTTGATTAGATTTTGTTTTGTGGGATTGTGCAAGCTGCTCTCTCTGGTTAGGCCTATGTCTCCCTACAGAGTCAATTTGTGTCTCTCTTGCTTGTTTGTTTGAGCCTTTCTAGTAATTTTGAGATAACTGGATTTAATAGCACAAAGTTTGATAAAACCATATGTAGTGACGTGATGGAAAATCAAGAGAACTGTACTAGATTTTGGGTTGTTTGGGGTTTTTTAAATTGCAAATTTTTGTTTCATCCAGCTAAGATGTTGCCAGGGCCTTTAACCAACCTCATGTCGCTGAGGTCTTACGTGATACCAGGCTCATCTGTCTTTGCTGAAGAGCATCCTGGTATGATAAGTGATTTGAACTTAGTGTCTCTGTGTGTTGTAGGATTTCCAGCCCCCAGCTGTGGGCTGGCAAGGAGGGGGTTCTATTTGATATGCATATTCCTTATGCACAAACCCCTTTCTCATAATCACATACAGAATACCATGTTTTATTATGGTTTTGTTGCTAGACATGCTAGAAACAAAACAGCCTTGGGGAGAATAGCAAGTTTTCGGGTGAATATTCTAAACTTGGCTAGGTGACTGTGAATATAGAACATCTCTAGGGTTTGGCCTGATTTTCAAAATAGACACAGAGAAAATACATGTTTGAAATCAGTTCTGGTGTCAAGTGCCTTAAGTATCTGTTTTTTCTTATTCCCTCTGACAGACATGTGATGTTCTGGGTCCCATCCTCAGTTGGCATGTTGCTTTTCATGCACTGTTGCTGTCATAATAAGGACTGTTTAAATGACTTACTCCAGCGAGTGTTTTTTGTTGGAGGTATCCTGAGGTATTCTACGTTTTTGTAATTTTTGCGACTCTATGGCACAAATGCCTTGGTTCTTTGATGAGGAGCAGTGTCCTTTCTATTAGTAGGGTGAGGAAGATTGGAAAACAGAAGAATGATGCTGTAGAAAGACTTGGAGGTACAATGCAGGCAGATGCACTTCATACACATAGGGAGAGACGGTTCAGGGAGCGAGGCAGAGCAGTCGGCCAAACCAAATTTGTGTGTGCTGCAGCTGCACGTGGTCCAGTTCTGTCTGGCTTCTGGCAGCCTGAGAGACTTCAGGGTGTTCCAGAGAATGAGTGAAAAGCTTGCTTTGTAAAATTTCTACTGGTTTGCTCTAGTGTTACTGTGAAGCAGTAAGTTTTCATGATAACAGTGTTCTGGCTCCAATGTTTTTTGATGGAGTGGGTTCGTTAAGGGTAATGTCAGTTCCCAAGTTGCAGTCTCCTGTATTGAGTGGTGCTTGTGGTGAGGTACATTAAGGCAAGGCTTCATTGTAGCATTATCTATTGCAAGTCAGAATAAATTCCTCAGCTCGTGAAATGAAATGTATGAGAGTCATGTTGTCTTCTACATTTCATTGCTGAAGTGTGTAGCTGTGCTCTGCTGGAGAGTTTTCCCATCTGTTGCAGAGGGTGATATGCAGAGAGGAATTTAGAATCAGTCTTGGCCTGAGCAGAATGAAGAGAAAAGGAACTTCTCTCTTCGAATTCTAATTTTTCTCTTTTTTTTTCAGATTTTTTCCCTGCAGTATATCTTGCTCTAAGTGCTGCTCATGTTTTTATGTAACAACTTGTCCAGAGAAAAATTAAGTGTGTAAGAGAAGGTTCTGCCACTTGTTCTCATTTGGGAATCACAAGGCTTTGTTGGGCTACCTGGATTAATTGGGCTGAGTGCAGATCCACTGTGGCAGGAGCACAGAGCCACATATGTACTACAGGAGAGGAATGAATGGCACCCTGGTGATGGTGGGGTGACAGACCAAAGCCTCATTAGGCTGCTTGGCAGAAATTTGGGGTCTATAAGACAAGTTCTCTATGTGCCCATCTGCTCTTCACACATGCTAACAACTTTGTGGTATGAAACGTATATAACAACTAGAAAGTCTAGCAGTCTCCTGGTTTATGTTTTGCATAGTGAAATTATTTCCCGGAAATAAAGATGTTTGTAATAGCTCTGCTGGTAATTTAGCAAGTCTCACTTCATGCGTAATATCATTTTTCCTTCATAGAATAAAGTAACTTGCATAGCTTTCTTAAAATTTTCTTTTACTAATACAGTTTTATACATACACGGTCTGTTAATGTAATTTGCATAATTCAGGTTGCCTCATTTACAGACTCACAGAATAGTTATGGTTGGAAGGAACCTCTGGAGATCATTCAGAGCAACCCCTCTGCCAAGGCAGGGTCAGCTGGAGCAGATGACAAGTGGGTTTGGAATGTCTCCAGAGAGGGAGACTCCACAACCTCCCTGGGCAGCTTTTCCAGTGCTCAGCCACCCTCAAAGTAAAGAAGTCCTTCCTCATGTTGAGGTAGAGCTTCTTGTTTTGTAGTTTGTGGCCATTTCTCCTTGTCCTGTCACTGGGCCCCACTGAAAAGAGTCTGGCATTCTAGGATTTATCTTGTTAGAAGGCCTGCATTTGTCATACCTTTAGAATTCAGCTTTGTGATTTGATGCTCAGAAGTTACCAGTGAGAAGAGCTGGGTTTACTGTGGAACTTCAAGATGCTTTTCAAACGGGAAAGGTTTGTGCCAGGCTTATAAATCTGTATTTTATATTCTTGTTTCTTATATCTGCCCTGTTCTCAACAGTAGAACTGGATTTAGCTTCTGTCTTAGCATGAGTGCTTTTGTTTGTGCTTTTTTGTATGCTGTACTTTAGATTTTTATTGCCTTCCTCACTGCAGCACTTAAGCATTCAGTGATGTGTTAAACAGTGACCACCGTATTTCACCTGTGGATTTTGCCTAATTTAGATGCAGAGCTCCCTGTCTCAGACTGATCTTTCTGAAACAATCTGCATTCATATACCAGCTCGGATTTTTTTGCCGTAATTTTTTGACAGGTTATTTTGCTGAATATGGAATAAATATATAAATGCATATCCCCAGAGTGAGTCATCGTGTTGTAATCAGTCGGTACTTTTGCCATCTTACTGTAATTACACACCGCACACCCCTCTAGGTAATGCACTTCCTTTGTCTGAGGTTGCACTGGGACATGACTGGTCCTTAGGCTGCTGTAGGTAGTAACATGAAGAATCAAGCAGTAGCTGCTTGGAGAGTAGAAGTATAATGCCAGCTTGATTTGCATTTCTCTTTTCAGTCCATTTCAAAAATGTAATTGTGTTTTGCTGAATATAAATAATCCTCAATGTCCCTTCAAAATACATGCATTTCCCCAGACTTCATCAGTTCCAAGTTTTTGTATTCTTTCGCCTGTCATCTCCAATTGATAAATTTCAGACTTCCTTCTCTCGCAAATAAACACACTAAAAAGCAAATGAATAAAAATTGTTTCTCAACACATGCTTTAATTATGGATATTAGTCATGATTTTGAACGGCGTTTGTATTCACAGCGCAATTTTGGGATGTGGTAACATCATCTCTGAAGTTAATATGTCTTCCTGAGCAGAGCCTTTAATTGGATGTATTCTATTTTAACCTAATTCGTAATGATTTTCTATGTATATCATTGATAATTACAAATAATATGAAAATTATATAAAGGAAAACAAATAGCAAGTATAACAAAATCTGAGTTATAGTATTTTGGTGCGTATATTTGCAGTTTAAAAAATACCCATCAGTCTTCACAACATTTTCTCTGGAGGGAAACGCTATATTTCACCTATAATTTGGTAAGGAAAAGCAATGTAGCTTTAGAAGTTGTAAAATATTCAGTACATGAGGAAATTGTTGCCTGACTAGATAAGGTAACTGCTTGGATGAATAACTGAAAACATTTTACCGTAAGACTTTTCAATTAATTGCTTTGAGTGGGTTTGCAGGCTGCAACAAAAGTGTAAAATATGGGTCTCCTTTAAGTATTTCTCCACAGTTACTTGGGTCATGTATATTAAAAGCAGGGGTTTTATGTTTAGTAATGCATTGAGGGTTTTTTTCTTTTTTTTGGATCATCATCGATAGTCCCTGAAGCTCTGCAGGCATTTTGTCTGCAGGCTTGCCTGGGTTTTGAAAACTAAAGCAAAGCTGTGGCTCAGGTGTAACTGCTGCTGGAGGGAGCAAAACTGAAAAGGCTACAGGTGCTGGAGCTAAATTCTGTTCAAGGCAGTTGGTCTCTAAGGTAGCAAGTAAGGGCAAAAAAAGAGATTTTTATTTCAGTACGTTTGAACCGATGTCTCTCGCTTTCAGAAGGAAATTGCACCATTACGCTCCTGGCAAATCCAGAGGGGTCTGGAGGTCTCATCTTTGAACCTTTGAATGGAACAATAAAGTACTGATTGGGCTGGAGGGACAACTTGTCTGGTTTAGGCAAAACTGCAGTGGGAATGTACTTCCAAGTTCTGACCTCCACTTTGCATTTGTTACAGAGAACAGAAAGGCTAGAGCAGGGGAAAACTGTGGGACTTACCGAGAGGAAAACTGACAGTGGTTATTCTTGCCTGTTTTGGAGCAAATTCCCACGTTTTAGGCAAGTAATGTGATCATGTGACTGTAGGTTAGACAGCTGTACAAGTCAGGCAGCTGTGTAAGTGAGGCTGCAACTATTACCAGCTGTTTTCAGAGCAGTCTTGAAATAAGGGGAATAATTAAGAGCTTGGATTTCAGAGATGTCAGGAAAATTCCGACACTTTGATTTTATGTTAATTATTCAGAGAAAAATATGCACTGTTTCACAACTGAAAAGCGATTAATAGCTTTGTTCCAGGACTTGCATGTGTGCTGAACCTTCTGTCAAATGCAGCATTCATAGTGAAACCAATTGAATGATTTAACCTGTTATGGGATTGAAATACAAGCTACAGCTACTCCAGCAAGTGTTCTTCTTCAAGGCTTTGGAAGCAATGGAAGTCTTTACCCCATTACCTGGGAAAAGTCAAGAGTCTTCCTCTGCTTTTGATGTGGTCCCTAGTTAGTGTTCATTTCCAGAGCCTGACTGAGGAATGTGGAGCCTGTGTAGAGCAGGGGTGGTAGAGAAGGTAGTTCAGCTGGGCTGGAAGGTGAAGTTTACTACTGTCTGCTGATAAAGGCCTGCAGTAGGTGTTCACATTGAAATTGAAGTGAATTGTATGAGTTAATATTTTTGCATTACTTAAGCATTCTTCATTTTTCAAGCACCTTTGTTTCCTCTGGTGGTGGCTCCAATGTAATGTTGGTTTTGGGTACTACTATGAAACATAGCAAAGGAAAACTAGTTTGAATCATATTCTTGCCAAAGCATTGCAAATATTACAGTAAACATTACTGGTAGTGCATTTCTTTGCTTTTAACAGCGCTTCTGCAATTAATGCCTTGGCCTCTTTTTGTCCTTTAGCATACGGTAGAAATACTTGGCAACCAGAAGTTTGGAGAATGCATTTGGGGAAAGCCTGAACATGTAGTTATAATGTGAGTGATACTGCTGATCAATAAAGAGTAATAGGCAATAGGGAGTATGTGTAATAGCTTTTCTGAAAGCTGTCATTGGGAATATGGGGAAAGTGTCCATTCATTAAATAGGTAGTGGCATAATTATGTTGTTTCTTTATATTTACCAAAACAGGCAGCAAACAGCTCTGAGACATTGATCTTGCCAGTATGTGTTTCTTGTTTAATTTTTTTCTCTCAATAAATGAATAGAATTGTTAATTTTAGGAAAATATAAACCAGAAAAGCATTCATAGTTGTATTTAAATTCTGCATAGTTTTTGTGCATTACATGTCTGTGATTTAAAAGAAACAGGTTGGGTGTGGGGAATAGCTGAAGTCTAATAGTTTGTCCAGCATGAATGCTGCTGAGGAGAAATGGTCAAACTCGAATTGTGTGCTGAGCTAGCACAGAAAACAGGAATAGCTGTACCAACCCATTTGTCTCCCAGGAGAGGTTTTCTCTGTGACTGGGATACCAAGGACAGACCTTGAGGATATTGTCTGAAAAGACCTGGGAATGCCTAATTGAGCAAAAAATATTCGATTCAGCAGTGGGGGGGAGCAGGGATGCATGGAAGCCTTCTGCCATTCACTACAATCTAGTCAGTCTCCTGTCTTCCAGCAAATACATGCTTTTCATGTACTTCAATATACTTTATGGTTGTTGGACTGTTTCAAAAGTTTTAAACATAGTTTAAAGTACTCTGTGGTCCTGCTGTTGTTCTGTCTGGTGTCTTTCTCCTTCCTCTCTTCTTGCTCATGTTCTGGTAGTTTTCAAAGCTACTATTTATGCTCCAGTGTGCTTGGGAAAAGGATGCTAATCACAGTATCAAGTTCCCTAAAACTTCAGGTAGGTCTCTACCTAAAAGGAGGTGGTGACTTTCTCCAAAGAGAGTGATGATAAATGCTTGAGATCAAGGACTGTCTGAGTGTGTTCCTTATTAACCGTGAATGAATCCCCACAGATGGGTGCTATGGTAAGCATGGGACAAACATCCATGGAAGCTTACTGTTACCTGGAGGACAGAGTAGGAAACACAGGTTGACTGATTATGGCTCTTGGAAAGCTACTTGTTTGTATGATTTAGCTGAAATAGTGGAAATAAGATCAAAAGATTTACTTATGCAAACATTCATTTGTAGTTATTGTCAGAAGGCAGAAGCTGGGAACAGTTTCTGTGCTGAGGGCTGTAAGAGCAGTTTCTTTCATCACTGGATTTGAACAGACGCGTTTCGGGACAAAGTTTTGATGAAATCTTCTTGTTGCAATGATTGATTGTTCTACTGATATGATGCCAAGGTAGTTAAATCCTGAACATCTGGCAAGGTGCTCAGCCTGAGCTTATTGAAAGCCTCCTACAAGGCAAATGAGGTTACCTCAGAGCAACTTTACACAGATGACTATTCTTTTATTAAAATATGATATTGAACACCTCAGACTCACCATAAGTAAGTTGGCTGAGGCAAAGACAAATAAAGATGCGCTGTGAAGATGAAAAAACCTTAGGAATGTGCTATGCCTGAGAACGACTATGGAGCAACTCTTATAAGTTCAGCAGGCTTGAACTTGCTGAGTTAGGTTTCCCTCTTGTTAAAGTTTTGTCTGTGCCCTGATTAACTAAGGCACGTATTTTACGATCCAGAAGTAAAATTCTGTATATGGCAGGTTGTTCAAAATGCGTTGGTACTGAACAGGAAGGCAGAATTGGTGTTTTACCAGGTCTGCTAAGCATGAGCAAAATAATGGAACTTTCCCTCTCCAGGAGGGAAAAAATAGTTTAGCAATGTGCCTGCTAAAAGACAACAGAACCAGAAAAAGTCTTCAAAACAGTCCTTTAACTGCATAAAGTGGTTATTTGAGGTTACTGGGGTTTTTGATTTTGTTGTTTGTCTGATTCTGAAAGGAAAAAAGGTTATAGCAGAGTAATAACTAGAGAGAAATTAACATGGAAGACATGTCCAAGAAGAGGTCATTGTTTGCCCAAGTGTTTAGGAGTTGTTATAAATATTTAGACACATCCATTAAACATGGTATAACATAACTAGAGTGGGTTGAAAGTCCTCTAATGCAGGCAGAGTCTGAAGACATGTAGTGTAGCAAGATGGTTTGCACTGCTGGAGGAAAAATAGCTGGGTGCCACTTCCAAATGCCACACGATTCCTCTGTGTGAGGGAGGGGCTGTAGAATTGAATGTGATCGATCAACAAGCCCAGGGAGCTAAATTGGCTATTTTCCTCTTGATAGGTAACAAATCACTGAAAGCACTGCAGAATCTTATTTTTTTGTTTGAAGAGATGCTTAGTGTAATGTTTAAATACAAAAAGCTAGACAAATCTGAAACAAACTGCATAAAAGCATTAAAAAAAAAACAAACACCCAAAACATTTAAAGAGTGATTTGTACATTTCAATATGTATCCTGACAAGCTGAATTTGTTGTTTCTAAGTAAATATTTGTTCTTTAAACTCAATGTTCTTGCAGCAGCTGAGAATGAAATGTGATTATCTTAAGGTCAAACTCTGAGATATGAGCTGCTGGAGGAGGCTTTTGGTGAGTGTTTAAGTTCAGTGGGGTGGCTTGACCTTGGCTGGCTGCCAGGTATCCACCCAGCCGCTCTCACTCCCCTTTGCAACAGGCCAGGGGAAGAAAATAGGATAAAAAAGCTTGAGGGTCAGGATAAAGGCAGGGAGGTCACTCACCAGTTGCCATCATAAGCAAAACAAACCCAATTTGGAGAAGGTTGATTTCTTGCTAATTAAAAATAGCCTTCCATAGGCTGGAGAAGGAGGCAGCCTTGCAGGTTACCCACTCTTCACTTGGAAGAACTGGCTGCTCCATCACTTCAGTACAGCAAAACCCCTTTCTCTCCTGCAGTCTGTCTTATCTTTCCTAGAAATCAAAGCTGTGGTTCAGCTGCAGGGCACTCCTGTTCCGCACAGTAGATGTCCAAAAGCTTCACTAATATGTATTCAGCATATGCTTATGTGCTTCCCCCAGAAAATATGGATTTGAGCACATGCTTTTCTAGATTAGTATTATGAACACTCAAAAATAGAAACTCTGTGCACTGACTTAATCTATCATGAGTGAAAACCAACTGCATGACAGTCTCAAATATTTGGTACTCTTAGTTCAGCATAACTGTTACCAGATTTTGCTTTTTGAGGGGTTGGAATTATACCCTGTGTAGGGGAAATTGGAAAAACTTCCCTGAATTTTGTTGTCCATTATCTCAATGGGTTTTTTTGGTGGTTGTTGTTGTTATTCTGGTGGTTTGGATTTTTTTTTTTTCTTAAGGTGCTGCTAGCATTCTACTGTGTTGACAAGCTGTTCACCTGCCTTTCTTGCTTGTGTAATGATATTCTGTGGATAAACACAGAGCAACTGGCAAAGCTTTAACCAGGCTGTAGGTTTTTCTCACTGTGCTTGTTTTTTACGTGTCCTCGTGATCAATTGCCAATTGTTGTTTTTGTCTTAGTCTTTTTTTTTTAAATGCATGTACAACACCAATTTAAGACTTGATTTCCTTGTACAAAAGATGACTGAGGGAATTTTTTCCTTTTTTTTTCTCTAACAGATAGCACTTCAGATAGACAGTAGATTAAAAGGAAGAAAAACCCCCAACCTAAATAAAAACCCCAAACCAAACAGTTCCCTCCAAGACAACTGTGTTCTTGGAGCAGTAGAGTTCCTCTTTCATTTAGTATGAAGAAACATTTTTTCTGCCAAAGATTTTGGCATTTAACTATCAGAAGTTTTGACTCACCTGCCTGTTAGAGAATGATAGTTTCTTCTTGCTATTTATCAACATTTGGAAATCAATGAAAAATTCAAAGGGCGTGTCCAAAGGAAGGATGTGAATACACTTGCTTACATGTGAGGTGAAAAATCAGCAGATGTAACGACTTGCTGGTATTGCTCTCTGAAGAAATACCTTAAACCTTTGGAATGTGTTGTGTGGCAGTTAAAGCTACTACTGCAGCTGTGACTGGTGTAGAAAGTTTTCAATTGGCTAAGTTCCTGTCGCTGTAAGCATGTTACTTTTTCATACTGGCAGTGAATAAACTTTGAACCTTGAGCCTAAATCCTACCACTTTTGAACAAAAATTTTTTTTCCTTCCAATGATGTTGTGTAAGTCTTAGTTACATTTAATTAGCTCGAAACTACTTACATGCAATATCATTTGTAAGCTTGAAAAACACTGACTTGCCTCATCAGCAGCTTTATTTAAATTGCTTAAGGACCTGATTCTGCCTTATGCACAGAGCATGTTGTCAACTTGTATGATGAGTTGTTTTCCAAAACAGAAGCAGCGTTCTCTGTATGCTGCAGAGTAGAAAGAAGCAAGTTCCTAACCTATAGCCTTTCTGAATTCCCATCCTAAGGGAGATGTGCTTCCACTTGGGAATTTCTTTTCTGATTTCTGTGTTGTGCAGTAGGTGTTTGTATTTGGGACTGTCTGATAACGCCAGCACTTATTTTAGGTAATAGAAATTTTGAGGTTCATCTTGTGCTTCTTTCCTTTCCCTCAAAATAGAGTAGGCAACATATTTAGACTGAGAACAACTGGGCCCTCAGTAGTAGAGACAGTAACACCACTGTTATGACCCACCTCTGAGGAAGGGTAACTGAGGTTCCTGTTAATAAAACCCTTGGGGTGAATTAGAGTAAAATGATACTGAATAACGAGGATATGTATGAGGCAGACTTATTTTTAACTACAGCAGAACGGAGGTATGTGGGCATTTTGGTTCTTTTTTATAGAAATATAAAAATATCATGAAGAAAACATGGAAGGAAAAGAGAGAAGGAAAGGATAAGATTAGGTAGTGGAGAGGAAAGGTCTTACCACCCATGGATCAATTGATGAGACTTGATTGTTGCTATTTTGCTGTAGTGGTGGTCTCAGTCTTCATCTCTTGGGGTGGGGCCTGGGAAATAAAAAGTTCATTGGTTTATATACATTAGAGTTGGCATGGGAATGCCTGGAACCCTTCCAAGGGAGGGAATTCTTTGTATCTGATGCAATGCTATGGGGCACACACATATTTCTGTTGGAGAGTTCCCACAAAGAGTCAGGAGGTGCTTTGGGGTTGTTGAACCGCCTCTGTTGGTCTTGCCCACTCCTTGACCCCACTTCTGCTCTTGCACTGCATTTTGTGTAGTCACCGTGGACCGAAACAGGAAGATTGGCTTCAGAAAGGTGCTGCCCTACCTTTGTACAGCCCCCATTTCCAGGCGTTAGAGACTCGGTAGTGCACTGACTCTTTACTGTCCAGGCTTCTAAAAACACCTTTCCCCAGCCAAAAGGGGAATAAGGGAAGCTGTGTAGCTGCAAGACAGTTTCCCTGATGTGAATGGTCTTTCTCTAAAACTTTTCAGCTGTTAGAGCTGTAAGCAGAATAGAAATGGATAAGCAGGAGATTTAACCTGAAGGGTTAAAGATCGTGTCATGTGGCCTTACAGCAGTTAGAAATATCGCACGTGGACTGTCACCAAACATTGTCCTGTGATTGTGAAGGCATTTCATAGAATGTGAATTTCAAAATACATGTATTTGCTTAAAATGTGCCTTTTACCAAGTACTGCTTGAGAAGTTACCCAACGGATGTGGGTTTACTTTGTTCCCTTGTCAAAAGGCAATCTGGATTTACCATCAGCAAAGGCATATAATTAATGCTTTTCTGTATAGTTTCTTTCCATGGGGATCAACTCAGGGTTTCTGGGCGTGTGGGAGAGACATAAATGCTTAGTGCTGGAAAAGTGCCAGTGAACAAAGGGAGACCTGGAGCCTTTCATCTAGGGTCCATGGATTTTATTTCAAACAGGGTTGGGGGTTAGCTGTTTTTCTGAAGCCTTTAGATGAGCAATTCAAAAATGATGAATATTATTTTCCAGAGGACAATTGACAGGCATCGGTGCTATCGCTAGCTGGGATCTTGCTCGTCTGCATGGTTCCCTTGCTTAAGTCTGTTCTTTGGCTTATTTAGGATGATAATGTTTTCTTTTTGTGGTGGTGGTGGCTCCCTTCCTGTCGCAAACTCAGTAGAAGAAAAAGCCTATACAGTATCTCTGCTTCCTTACAAAGGATCGCAGAAACCTGGGAGAAATGTTCCCTTTAATGTTCAAATTATGGGCTGCTGTCAGTTACATGTATAAGATGACGCACATTTTTATGTTCCTCAAAAAGAGGCAGTATTGATATTTGAAAGCTGCTGTTAAAAATCATGCAAAAGGTGCTTGCGGTTTTGTTTCAAAAGGAGGAAATCTCCTTAAGAACCACCCTTGTTTCTGGAAATGTAATTTTTTTCAAGGTGATTCTTAAATTCCAGAATTAGTGTGTGGTTTGAGATTGTTCTGTCAGCACTCTGGCTTCTCATTGGTAGTGTTTTTAGTCTTTGTCCTGTGTTGGGAAGTCTGTGCTAGAATTCTTTCTCTCCCAGTTAGTAGTTACTTTTTTTTAGTGACAGTTTCTGGTTCTGGTCTACCAGCTTGTTTATAAGATGTGAGAATAGCATCTTCTGATAACATGCAATAAATAATTTTATAAACCTGTTGTTTTTCTAATAACCTGTATCTAACAGGTCTCTTAAGAGTCCATTTAAATCCTATTTGAAAAATCAGATCAGGATTCATGATGCAAAAAACTGAACTAACCTAATCCTAGTCAGCGTTCATTGATAGGACTTCATGGGCAAAGCCAGAGTGTAACCAGTTCAATAGTTATTACAACTTTTTCATGGGACAGTTTTATACAGACCTTGTGGATGGCAGGGCAGGCATCTTGTGATTTTGGTATCTGACCTAATGAGTGGTACTTAATAAAACGTAAAAATCATTAACGTACGCATTCAGAAAGTGATCACTAATGAAGAAAAAAAAGTCTTACATGACATGGCTACATGTGTGTTATTTTGGTTGGTTGGGTTTTTTCTTTAATTATTATGGGTTGGTGACTCCTGTCTTTGTACTGACTGGAATGATAGTCAACATACATTGTACAAATGGGGAAAGTAAGTTATGACCCACCTACAAAGCGATGCTTTCAGATCTGTGGAGGATGTTCTCCAGTGGCGTAGTAAATTCTGTGCTGGCAGTAGAGATGCACAGCACTGAGCCACTGATTGGGCTGAATCCCTTCAAATGTTAGATGTGGAATATAAAGAGGTGTTAGACAGAAGGAATGCAGGGTGCATTTATAGAACGAGACTCCTGCCTGGATAGCTCATACTCAGGAGGGTGTTGGGATGGTAACAGACAACAATATCACCGCATACAAAAAACTTCACAACCACACAACCCAACAAAAATTGTCCCCCAAAATCCCAAAGCCATATGTGCAGCCTCCAGTGGTGATACGTTTAAAGGGGCAGTCAGTGGATACAGAAATAGGCAAATAAAAGGCAATGCAAATACTTGATGTGGTAGTTGAAAAAGGCAAAACGAGCAGTGCGTAGAAGTTGAAGTCTAGCAAAGCAGAACAAGAAATTAGATGCATTAGTTGATGTTTAATGTGATTATTTCCTGAAACAAACTACCTGGATAAGTGGTAGGTTCTCTATTAGGTGCTTTCAAATTATGTTTTTTAATTAATTTGAGCAACTATGGATGAGAATTGCTAATTCTTATTCTGTCAAAGGATAGTAAGGAATTTGGATGAAATTAGTTGAACTGTATTTTGCATAAACTGAAAGTAGAAATTGGTGTTGAACTTGGCTCCTATATCTATTTTCTGCTACCAATTGGATTAAATTGAATTTATGAAGTTGTGGTTATTTGCTTTAAATGGCCCCCTGTGAAGAGATTTAGAGTTTCATGCAGTTTCAGCTTGCCAGAGACCACGTATGATTGACACAATTAATCAAAGATCACGCTAACTAATCCACACCAAACATAACACAGTTGAGAGAACTCAATTAAAACTTCTGTGTCTCCAGTTGAAAAAATCAGCCACATGGGAGCTAAGTATCTCAGGCTTACTTGTTTTGCTTGAGACCAGACTTAATAAATTGCCTTATTTTGCTTCTGCGGTGCAATTTAGGTGCTTATAAATCAGCAGTCATGCTTTGCCACAATTCCACACACAGACTCCTGCACCTTTGGTTATTAACCTTGTATAGAAGGTTTCAATGGTTGTGGATGAATGCTGAAGGAAAATGTAAAATTCAGAAATAATAAAAATAATTGCGTAGGGAATGTTTAAAGAAATGCTTTAGGCATTAATGCCTGACTTTATAAATACAGAAATTTAGAAGTAAACAACAATAAATTTAGTAGTTCAACTACAGACTCTCCCTGTTATTATCATTCATTTTGAATTTTGTTTGTTTCCCTGACCATATATCACAAGTTTTATCCTTTTCCCTGGACACCTTTATACCAAGGCTATAGTGAAGACATTATTCAAGACTGTAGATTTTTGACAGCTTATGCTTATGGTACTGAAAGTGCTTAATAAAAGACAACGTTGAAAGCTTGAGTGAAAAGGCTCTCTATTTTGTAAACAGTGGCTGATTAAAGAACAAAATAAAAAAAAAAAAAGCCCTACCACTTTCATTACTACATTTCAACTGCCTGAAAAGATGTTTCATCTCTGATTGCCTCCGGATTTAGGGGGTGTAAAATAGTGCTGTAGGAAGCTGCCAGGCAGCGTGATGGCTCACAACAATGTTAAAGGTGTAAATTCTCTACCTTCACAAACAGGTAAGGCATATAGGAGCAGGAATGGGTGCCTCTGTTGGCAAGGAGGGTGGTTGTTGTCTCATTAAATCGCTCACTGAGAACCAATTCAGCTCATAACACTGAGGGCATATGTAGCATCACTCGTAAGTCTAAATGTTTTTCCATGAGTCTTGCGGCAATAAAATGCTTACATTCATTAACTTCTTGATCCTGTCAAGTGTGGAGGATATTTACTGTTCTCTTCAGAAGGTCCTTTCCAGGGATTAAATAGCTGTGCAGGTTTAAATGCTCATGTACTATGAAGGCCTGAAAGGATTCTTCTGTGGGGATCTGTATTCTGGAGACTAAAATATGGAGTTTAACAATGTGTTGTATATCAGATGGAAAAGATTATGGTTCACAACATATACATTGTCATTATACCCTCAGTGGTATTGTCCTTTGCCATTTGTTGCACTTGGGGCTGATGTCTTCTCAAGTGATATTATCTTCTGGTTTGCTGTTGACTAATTTCTTCACTGTATTGCACTTGTTTCTGTTGGTACATGTTGTGCTCTAATATGCTTATCTTGTTCATCTTCACTAGTTGTCATTTAAAATGTGTTGCTTCTTGGTAATTTCTATGCTTTTTCTGTTTCTTTAGTTTATAAAATCAATGTTTTCACTTTACCCAACAGTTTCTTTACCTGGAAGGTCTTACCTATGTTATTTTTTTCCCCAATATTTGAGGTGCTGTGAATTGTTTTCATGCAGCTTGGCCTTTGTTTTTACTGTTTCTATATCTAGGCTAGTCTTTCTTAAAAGTATTTGAGTTGTTTCATTCTTCAGTGCATTAAGAATCAATTTCAGATACTTTACAGCTCTTTGTTTTCTGTAGTATCAGGCATTTTTTTCTTTCATCTAGAGAGAATTCTAATTCCCATCTACAGATAGCATAGTCTTAATGTTTCTTACACTGTGATTAAAAACTGTTTTCATTTTATACATGTCCCACAAATCTTGTATATGTTTTACTGACTTACTTCTTTAGAATAATAAAAGGTTGTGTTTATCACAGCCCGTGAATCTTTCACCAAGTTGGTGGCATCTACAAAAAGCTACTTCCTCTCTTGTATCCCTACTCTCTTCGAACAGTCCAAATTCTTATCTCCTCCTTTCACATACACTAATCCCTTATTTTTTAAATATTTTGATAAAAACTTTCGTAAGCATCAGAACTGGCAGCTGTTAATATTTAAAAATCCTTCTGTGGTGTAAAAAATTATTATTAATATTTCTCAATATTATCAAGGAGGCATTCCTTTATTCTTCTGTTCTTTCTATTATAATTGCTGTTTTGTCTTAGTGTGGCCAAAAATCCATTTTGATAATTCTATTCTTTGCCACTTGAAAGACTTGTGGCATAACCTTCTCTCTGTGATGCCTTGTTTAGTCACATTATTTGTTTTGGTTTTGTTTTACTTTTGTTTAATAAACAAATCTTGTGATTCAGTTGTTCGCTCCTCCAGATAATTATGCCACAAGCAGTGAGAACGCCAGGGTGGTTTTGGAGATTACCAGGGGTTGAGTAATGTCCCAGGTTTATGTGAGAGGTTTTGCTTATTTTTTCCTTTGAGGTGGAAAAAATTTACCTTTGAGGTAGGGTAAATATCTCAAGATCATTCTTTTCCGTGCAGACACAGTATGGCTTAAATGTGGGTGGGGGTTTTTTTGCAAAAATAATGTAATATTGTCTATGTCTCCAATACAGAGAACAGACCCACAACTCCTTGCTCAGTTCTACTACGCTGATGAGGAACTAAATCAAGTAGCAGCTGAACTAGACAGTTTGGATGGAAGAAAAGACCCACAGAGATGTACGCTGCTGGTCAACCAGTTTCGCTCTTGTCAGGTAACCAAAATGGCACCTTCCTGATTTCATTTACACTTTTATGTACATTTAATGTACACTATTGCTAGTGTATCATATTAATTGTTATTAAATGAACTTCTAAAAGGAACCTTTGGTGAATAAGTGGCTGTCCTTACTTTAAAGGGTATATTTTTGAAAACACTGTCCACGAATTAAACTTATTACATCTCATTTAAGAGTGTTGATACTTTCCCTGAATAAGAACACACAGTAAAAACTTTGTTTCCTTTATATAAAATAAGTATACAGGGCTTACTAGGAGATAAGTAGTATTTCAAAATTTCAAGCAGCAAAAAATAGCCATGTCATTTGTAGCTGCTCAAGTTTCATATCTCATGACTCTGATAGTTTTCCATTAATAAATGAACTATGTTAAGGCAGCTGATAGATTTTCTGTTTTTCTCGGAAAGAATGTTCTCTGCTTCATGTAAATAATATTGAAGATGAGAGAAACTACCAAGGAACCAAACAAAAGTTTTAATCTGTAAATTACTACAAAAGTATGAATCTGTCTCAAAGTTTCCATTGTATAATACCTAAAAAAAGATTCCTGAGACCACTTGCTGAAATATGGCTATACTTTGAGCCAGACTTGAAGGGAGAAGAAGCAGAGAGTGCAAAGACTACTTCAGCCAAGTCTAACTCTTGAAATAATTTCATGTTTTTGCAATTGGATTTATGTCCCTGTTTTGGCTGGGATAGAGTTAGTTTTCTTCCCAGTAGCTGTGCTTTGGATTAAGGGTGAGAATAGGGTTAGTAACACACTGATGTTTTAGTTGGTGGTCAAGGACTCTTCAGCTTCTCATATTGCCTTGCCAGTGTGTTGGCTGGAGGGGCACAAAAATCTTTGAGGAGGCACAGCCAGGACAGCTGAGCCCACATGGCCACAGGGGTATCCCAGACCATTTGGCATCATGCTCAGTGTGTAAACTTGGGGGGAAAGCTGGCTGGGGGCTGCTGCACAGGAATTGTCTGGGCATCGGTCAGCAGGTGGTGAGCAAAGGTACTGTGTATCCCTTGTTTTGTTTATTGTTCCTTCCTCTTCCTCTTCTATCCTATTAAACTGACTTTATCTCAAGCCATGAATTCTGCCTTTTTTTTTGCCAATTCTCTCTCCCGTTCTCTTGGGGCCAGGGGAGTGATAAAGGCCTGTGTGGTGTTTAGTGGCCTACCAGGTTAAACTATGACCATTTACTAAGAAAAAGTATTCAGAAATTGAAAAACTGTTGAGAAAATATAACTTCCCCTATCACACTGTATGCCATTCTACATCAAGGTTTTCAGGACTAAAATTCCAGTTTTTTTAGAAGTAGGAACTACTTTTGTGGTACAATTAGTTTTTGCATGAATGCTTTGTTTTCTCTCCGAGTCACACCCAAGAAAACCCCTTTAAATCAAAGTAGGTTCAAGTCCAGAAAACACCATGGTCCGGTGATAGGAGGTTTTCAGCACAAAAAGTAAACTCTTGCAGTCACCTCAGGACAATTGTAAGTGGAAAGACCATAGTAATAAAGATTCATTAACATCTCCACCAAGTTAAAAAGTGTGCAGTCAAGTGTAAAGAATGTATTTTGATTCACCCTTACTAGAATTTCTTCCTGTTATTACTAATAAAATGTACCAAACTTCGTTATGTGGAAAAAATTTCATCACTAATCATGTTAAGATGAGTTTCAAGATAAGTGCCCTAATCACTGTAGGAAATGTTCACATTAAGTTAGCTGACTCTGAAAAGGAAAACAGTCAGGTGCTGTGTGCTTGCTTGCAGGAAAGCTAAATTTTAAAAATGCAGCTTTTTGAAGAGCGCTTACAGCGAAAGGGTTGACAGTCAATGTATTGTTGTGTCAGAAACAATTTTAATACTTCTGTCAACTTTGAATATCTTCACAGTTTCCTACTGTACTGTCCCCAAAGAAAAATGTGGTGTTCAAGGGTTTACCAAACTGGAAGCCGTAAGTTTAGTAAGAGTCAAAATGCAGTGACTTGGAGGGAAAAACATACGGGTGAGAGTGACCTTGAAAGGTCATTGTCTTGAGTCTTCTGTGTGATGGATCAGCTGTATGTAAATCCCCCTTCACAAATATTTGTCCGACTTGTTCTTAGAAACCTCCGGTAATGGACATTCCACAAACTTTCTTGACAAGTTCTTTCCAGACTGGCTTTTTCAGGAACAGCTTTCTTTTCTGATAATGGGGGTGGATGAAAAATATCATTATGCAAGACGTTCTCCTTGTTGGTTGTTTTATCCCTGGGGATGACAATTTATTCCCTGTTTCTCTGCAGGTGCACAGGCTTTCTTATTTGTTTCTCACAGGATAGGCAGACCTGAGGAGCTGTTCTGTTCAAAAAGTAGCTTTTCTGAATGTTTCACCTGTAGGAATGCAAGAAATGCAGACTCTGACAGCATCTTGTGGTCAGTTTGCTTGGCTTGTTCTATAATGACTCACCACCTTGTGACTCTTAATACCTTCTGATGTCTGGTAATTTTGTTTCATTTGTCAAACAGATTGTTTTAGTAACAGCAAGCTGTTGCTAGAGCCTAAAGAAAAGATGGAGGTTTTTTTGTCATGTAACTATTTCTGTAATTTGTCATTTTCGAAGTTCTGCAGAATAGGTCAGACGATCATCAAATGTCATGTCAAAAACGACTTTGCTAATTAGAATTTACGCTATTTGGTAGCAGTTTGTGTAAAAGCAATGGTTTGGCATTTTTTTCTTCTAAGAATTTGTCCTGTAAATGCCAAACAAGAGAAGGAGCAGTATTTTAATAAGGATTCAGAATTTAAGTATTTGCTGATCAAATTTTAGCCTAAGGTGTGGTGGAGTTTGAGAACAATGGGGAACAAACAGCCAGCCCTGGGGTCAGAATGGTTGTAGTGGAAGGTTGTGCCTGTGAAAGTAGGGTAGCAGCTGCATTGTGCAATAACTCTGTGATACCTGCAACAAGAGTCAGGCAATTCTGAGACCCCTTATTTAGAAATGTGCACTTCTGGCTCTTCAAGGAAAGCTTCTGAGAAGTGTCTTGTGACCACAGAACATAGTTAACCAGACTCCCAGTCTTTGTATTACTTTTTTTCCCGTTTTGTCCTTGGTTTTCAGTGTATTATTAGGCTTTCCAGATCATTCCCAATTTTTATCTCCATGAAGTTGAGGCATAGTCTTTCTGTCAGATTTTAGTGTTTTCTAGGGACAAAGACTTCCAAAATCCCACGTCCCACTGTCTTTGCATCTAGTTTTGAAATTCATTGTTCCTAGGTTGCTTATTTTCAGGTGATTTACTGATAGTGTCTACTGGATTAACGGATGATGATTATTATTACGAAATTATTTTATCAACAAGAGAAAGGAAGTGTATTTAAATTAGTGTGAATTTTTTCTTTTAAAGACCAACAAGTCTTAAAAACTGTGATTCTTTTTGGAGAGACACTGGATATTATGCTGAATTCTAACCATATCTGAAGAGGTAAGTTTTGTAACTTTGCCTCTATTTTCAATTTACGATAGTGCTGTTAAAGATCCCAAGTTTATTGGAGTGTGTGGACAGACTCAGACAAACAAGAAAGTCTCTACCTAAAGAATGTAGTGCTTTATAGTGGACATTTAATGTTTTCTATTTTAACAAAACAGGCAGTATTAGTCAAGGGAAGGTCAAGGTATGGTGCATTGTGGTATTCCCATGGGATATGCAGAGAACTTCAGTCTTAAAGACTGTTGATACTTCCTTAGTAAAGAAATTTGCAATTATGAAAGCTGTCTCACACTGGTTTGTCTTAGTACTTACTTGCTGGTAAGAATCACACTGTTAACAGTTAAATTAATATTTCAGAATTTCTGAAGATCTTGCAACTTGGGTTTCAAATACTGCGGGTTGACTGTACAGCAGGGTGCTGTCTAACATGTATCTATGAGTAAGAATCAGGGTAATGGTTTTCAAAGCTTTACTTTTCATTTTCACAATAATGTCATGTAACACTGTTCTCTAGTTACAGTAGCCTATTATAAAAATTACATCCCTGGTTTTGCTTTGGTTTTTGTATGTCAGTGGCAAAATATTCTAAGAGCTTAACATACCTATCAATACAGTATCTTGCTCTTATTGTATAGTTAATGCCTATTCAACAGAATAAAACACTTCTTTCTCTAGTGTTTCATTTAAAATTAACAATAAAGTTTGCAAAGATGCATGATGAAAAGCTGTGGAAGTTTTTCTTAAAAGAACAAAAGGGTAGGTAGAATGTTACACCGGTTTATTGAACTTGATTGATGATAATAGAAGGAAAGTACTTCATGTTTTCCGTAAGCAAAATAGCTCTGCATTAGTGAATGTTGAGTAATACGCAGTGCTGGTTCATCTGATGAGGTTTTTTCCCTACAACACAAATCATTGCAATATTTTTGTATTAGTGGCATAATAAGGTGTCCTTTCCTGTGCTACTCATAACATCACATGGTATTGAATTTCATAAGAAGTGATGGTACTTCATGTACCCTTTTGAATTATTCACTTGTGCATTTGTGATCATTCTCTAAGTTGATTTGCTTTGACCATTGCTGTTTTCAGATTGATGAATATTTTGTTAGCTGAGTTAATAAACTGGTTTAAAACAATTTCTCAGCTAAATGGGGTTATGTTTATTGTTATGTATTACAGAACTTGATTGGTTTTGTTTAAGAGTAAAGGGAAAAAAAACCCCTGTGTTTCTAACTCAGAGATTTGTTAGGACTTTGATGCCTGCTAGCACCTGAACTTAAAAAAAACTCCGAAGCAGTTAGTTGGGGTGAGATAAGGAAAGGATTTACTGAGCTATAGCAAAAGATATTACATGACGCGCGTGCCCGAACACAGCTGTGTTAATCTTTTATAATACTAATTAACCAATCCTAAAGGTGTCCGCCCTGTAACTTTTGCTCTGGTCCACCTCCTGACCCACCCCCAAGAATTGGGTCTGGGGGCATTTCGGGACCACCCCTTCATCATCTTCATCATCTTCAGAGCACAAAGGGTACACAGTTACCTAGTCTTTGACCCTGTGTTGTTGTTCAGGCTCTAATCCAGCTGTTCCCAAACAATTCAGGCCTTGCTTTAACATGAGACTAAACATCTTCTACTGGCTTCAGGGGTAGATTTGATATGGGGAGCATAGAACGAGGTAAAAGGGTTAGGAATTTACTATGGGGTAAGGGAATAAGGGTTGCTACTTTATAAAACTAATTCTGCTACTTATAAAACTTATAAAGCTTACAAAACTTAGAAAACTACAAAAAACTATTAGGGCTTAAGGCAACAACTTCATAGGTAACGAACCTGTGCATAAGAACTTTGCATTGTGAAAATGTTTTCAGGATCATAGTACTCGCTTGCTGCTTCAGTACCCTGGGAATTACTTCTTTGTGTACAGTAGTGAGGTCTCAGAATAGCATTTGAGTCAGTTCCCAGCAAGGTTTTATCAATGTTACTCCTGCAGGTTGTATCTCAGCAATGTGTAACTTGATCTGCTGAAGTGCTCAGGGAAGGAATTCGCCCCATCAGGGCACTGACCTGAAGCAAACCATAGACTTTCCCGGCTGTGCTGCCCGTTGCGCCGTACTACAGAATAGTAAAATGGGGAATTTCCACTATTTGTGAAATATGAGTGTTTCTGGCTCACTGATAGGGGTGATGGGCACTGCACTGACTTGTAGCATATTATACTGACTTCACCCCCTTCCTATTACTTGCCTGCTTGGAAAGCACCTCTTGAACTACTGCAGTTGGCAGCCCACCATTTTCAAGTCAGCTATTAGCAGTTTCAGTTTGCTTTAATATTAGGCTTTAAAATGTAGCATATAGTGGACTGCTTCTTGTATAGGTCACTCCTCCATATAGTGGTGGAAAGCAGACGTGTAATTCTGAACCTCATTCTCTGTCATAGCACTAGTAAATGTCACTGAGGAGTTGGAGCCCTTAGAGAAAGCTACACGTATCTATGCTGTGTTATCACTTGTCTGTCTCAATTTCTGTAGCAATATAAAAAGTAAAATATATGGTGAATATTATAAAAAATGCTGTGTTTCAAGCAGACTTTTCACCAAATTTCTCCAAACTCAGTTAGACAACTGAAAGCATCAGTATGAAGTAAGTTGAGATACGAATGTAAATGGAAACAAAGCTTTGCCCTTCAATTTTTCATCCACCAGTATGTCCAGGTCCTGTATTGCAGGACTGGTCTCAACCCACTCATTGCCCAGTCCATAATGGTAATGAGGATTTCCCCAGCATGGGGCAGGACCTTGCACTTGGCCTCATTTAATCAAAATCAAAATTGTAATGTAAAAAGAAAATATATGCCCTTCATCTTTGAAATATGCTTTTTGTGTATCTTAAAAGCTTAGAAATGTTATTTGCTTTTGGGAGATGGAGATGGATGGATAAGACAAGGTCTAAAAGGGGGAAAGCCCTTCATCTGATACTGTTTAGTGTCTCAGTGAAGCAGTGATCATGTTTGATAATGGCTCACTTTAGGAGGTGGTTACCAATCAAGCCTGATCCTGGGAAAGCAGTCCAGTTGTCTTTCACCTCAGCTTGCACCATGTAGGTGGTGTATTGTTTTTTTCTTTAATTAAAAAAAAAAAAAAAACAAAAAAAAAAAAAAAAAAAAAAAAAAAAAAAAAAAAAAAACAAAAACAAAAAGAAAACAAACCCAACAACAACAGAAACCCCAACAGAAAGCTAACACCAAACAAATGAGACCTCCAACACACCACCACCACCACATACAACACTGAAATTGTTGTAGGTTTGCAAAATGCCAACAGGGGAGGATAACCATGACTGAGCTGCAGTGAATCCTGTCATAGAGCGTGTGTGGATTTCTCTGCAGCGGGAAATGGAAAGGCTCTTCAGTGTGTGACATTTGAATTTTTTTATTATATATATTTAAAAATAAATAAAAGTTGATGTAGCGTGAAATGACAACACAGGTGGTAATCAATAATGCACAAGGGTGAAAGTGAAGCTAGATTGACAAGTTGCTAAATAATGAAAAGGGAACTTATCTTTGTATACAAAACACAATTAATTTTTTATCAGTGAAAAAAGGGATGTGATTATATTATGTTAAATGGTGCATGCTGGGGAAGCCATAGGCTGTTACTAAAAGGAATGTGATGCGAGGTTAAACTGTACCATTTGCTCAGGATGACCACATTCATTGCATGCAAACTTCTCTTGGCAATTCAGAAGTATGAGGCTGTACCAGATCCAGTTCTGTAGGAATAAACATAATGTGACACGTTTGACTATCAGGAGCTTTATAGTTCTTTCACATTCTTCAGCAGTGCCATCAGAGGATTGCTGTCAGCTCTGCTCGAGTGTCATTTGCTAGATTTTAATTAATTTTTTTTTACTATTGCAAAGGATAAATTCTAGTATTGGCCGCTGAATTGTTTATGTAGTCTCATGACTTAAATGTGCTGCAGTTTGCCTTCTTTCCTCCATATGCACATGGTAGCACCATGTTAGCAAGATTAACAATACATGCAAATTATTTATTTGGTGATGTTTCTGTACTTGGGGATTAAGTCCGTTTTCTTCTGTTAGAAGCTTTTTCACTTAATCATATAAGAAATTCCCTTTTTTTTTTTTTTTAATGCTGGAGGAGTATGATAAGGAAGACAAGAAGGCAAGTTATTAATTTTTTTAAGACAGTTCTTGGCAGTGGAATTTAATTTTCATTGTGACCTTACCATACTTGAAAGTTAAAGGCTGTTTTTTAATGTGAAATAATTAAATTCATAATAATGGATTATTTTGAAGAATATTTTGTGGAGTATTGTGCAACATTGTTTTCTCGTGTGTCAGGTCATCATAAGTAAGTTTTCAATAAACAGAATCATAGGATCATAGAATGGAATATCCTGAGTTGGAAGGGGACCCACAAGGTTCATAGAAATCCAACTCCTGGCCCTCCATAGGGCACCCTGAATAGTCACACCATGTGCCTGAGAGCATTGTCCACACACTTCTTGAATTCTGACAGGTTTGGTGCTGTGACCACTGCCTTGGGGAGCTTTTCCAGCGTCCAGCCACCCTCTAGATGAAGAAGTTTTTCCCAATACCTGGCCTAAACCTCTCCTGACACAGCTTCATGCTGTTCTTTCTGGTCTATCCCTGGTCACCACAGAGAAGAGATCAGTGCCTGCCCCTCCACTTCCTCTCGTAAGGAAGCTGTAGACCACAATGAAGTCTCCCGTCTCCTACCAGGACAACACCTCATTGTTTGTTGTCCCTCACTCCTTACGCAGCGGCTCTCAACCGTGCTGTTGCCAACTGCAGGCTACGTACATTCCAGCCCCTCCATCACATACAGTGCCTCACCTGGCCTGCCTGTCCCTCCTGGAGAGCCTGTAACCATCCATCGTGGCACACCAGTCATGGGAATTGTTCCACCACGTTTTGCTTATGCCAGTGATGATGTATCTGTGGGACCGGGCCAAGGCTTCGAACTCCTCTTGATGGTTCCTCATGCTGCACTTTTAGATGAAAACCTTTAAATGTTTATCTGCATATATTAAATGTTGGACACAGCCAGGACTTCTACATATTACAAGGAGGGATTACAAAATATTTGGGAGTTTAAGAAAATAGAATAAATTCAGACTGCCCTATTTGTTACTATTACTGTATAACTTAACAGTAGACTACTAATTGAATGGCTGGAGTTCAAGGTGAAGGGAAGGAAGTAAATTGTTACCCTTTATGGTAGCTTGTTCAGTCATTGCAGCTTTATAATTAGAGAGAAGGAGAAGCTTAAATACTTCAGTCATAACTCCAAGCTCCTTTTCTGGTTTAGAGATGCACTGACTGTCTTCTACCTCCATCTTACACTTTGGAAAAGAATTTGTATTAGGTCATTGCTGCACAGTGTTCTTGGTGGAAAAATAATGCATGTTTTAAGACAGTAAATAAAAAAAAATTCATTTTTGAAAGTATACATGTATTAGCAAGCTAGTTTTGCTTCAAAGATGTTTGAAATGATTGATATGAAAACAACTTGTGATAAGGACAAGTTTGATGTTGGAGAGCAGGCTTTGCTACTGCATACTTTTGCACTACTTGCACGCATGGAAACTTCCCGTTTTAAAGGCTTTGGGAAATGCGTACTTGAGTGAAATGAATTACGCAGACAATGTGCTGTTGGTTTTGCTAATAACACGTTTTCTTCTGCTGGATTTCCGTTAGTGCTATTTTTTCCACGCTTTGAACAGCGGCATAACCCCAAGTACGCAGTTCTTCGCGCTGCAAAGCAAATGAAGCCAGCTGCCTTCTTATGTGCTGATACTGCTCTTTGTTCCATATTTCACCAAAAAAAAGCCCAGAATTTAATTAAAAAGATGTAGTGCTCTTGACACCGCCACGCGATGTTTACAATATAAATTCTTGCCCTGAGAACACATTTTCAGTTCGCTGGAGTTCTCTCAAGGTTTCTGTGCCTGAAGATTACTTACGCAAATACCAAGCAACAGTTACTTGTATTCCTTGATTTCTCAATTGCCCTGGGGTATCCGTAACTACTGTTAAAGTTGTTGCTCTTCCACTTACATAGGGCTCATAATAAAACAGCGTAATAGTTCATGTAGAAGTGTTAAGTGATGATCATCTCCAGGCTGCAAAGCTTGTTGGATTGATTTGTGCAACTTAGGCACTGAGCTGAGTGGCCCTTCTTGATGTAAGCTCTTGTAATTTTTGCTTTAGAATTGCTCTGATACTGTGAGAAGGTCTTTTTTTGGGGGTGTTTTTTTTGTTTGGTTTTGGAGTTTTTTGGGGTTTTTTGTTTTGTTTTGTTTTTTACGTCTGATGCAGACGTAAATAAACAAAGATGAGTTCTAGCAGGCTTGCAGAGTCATGTCTGCTTTTGATTTATGTGATAACTGGGATTTAAAAGTATTTACAATTTTGACACATTGATATGAACCTCTGGCCTCAGTGGCAGCTTTGTTTATCATTTGCACTGTTGTCCTCCGTAGGGATTTTGCAAATTTGACTGTAAAATAAATTAACCCTGTAGCTGGAATGTGAAGAGATTTCTCAGTAGATCTAATTAATGTATTTGTGGTTGTCTGGCTTATTCTGCTGTGCAAATAAGAGGCCAGAAGTAAATCATATTTTATAATTGAGAAAAGGAAATTATGAGGGGATTCCTCAACAAGGAAAGCAGCATTACCTTGATGTAAATTTTTAGGGGAACCTTAAATCATTCATTTAAAATACAGAGACAGTAGAAATGATTAGAGGCTTGAACAATCGTAGAATAAAAGTCTCCAAAGATTTTTGGCTCTGCACTTTTGAGTTGAACAATTGTTGGATGTAATTGGTGATAAAATTTCACATTGGCCTTTCTTTGTCTTTTGTTTATAGCTGCACAATTTCAGTATAACTCAATTAATTCTGTAATCAGTGAAATCAGGTTTTTCATCTGTATTTAATGCTAAGTGTGTTCTTTCCTAGTAGATGAAGGCTTTTAAATCTACCAGTGCTTTGTATTACCAGTGCTGGGTTTTGTAACTGCATTAATGGAAAAGTATTGAGTGATTTCTGAAAAAAATATTCGTGTAAATTTGAGTGGTTTTGGTTACAGTCCTGTGATAGCTTCAGCAGCTGTGCATGTGGATTGCCCAGTCTTTGATTCCAGCAAGCCCTTGACCAGTCAGTAGCAATGTTATAAACATTGTAGTTACAGTAAATCTTTTAACTTTATTTTTTAGATATGTAGTTGAGTTTGGGCAAACAAGATAAATAAACTTTAATTTTATAAAAAAAACCCCAACCTGTTCAAATGTGTATTTCTGTGTTGTCACACATAGTTCCTTAGGCATTATTCCATGGTCTGTTGGCAGTGCCAGTCTAAAAGTTTTCCATTCCAAATTTACATTATTCTTGTTCCTATCCCCACACTTAAGCGTGACATCCCTCAAAGCACAGTTCTGAGAGATCAGTGGATTTATAGATCCTTATCCATGGCCAGTTTAAGCTGGTGAGCTTTATGCCTTTGGGAGATACTTGCTCAGCTGTAGTGATGCATGTATTAGCTAGGGCGGGAAGGCTCTGCACTGTAGTGATGCACGTATTTGCAGAGCCATTCTGTGAACTTGAGCAGTGAAATGACCTGGATTGCTGTGGATCACTGCACTGAAACCAATGCCATGTGCCCCGGTACAAAGGAAGCTCAGAGTGCTGGTGACACAGCCTGTGACAGCCCAGAGGTGGGGACAGAAGCTGCAGAGAAGGTGAGATAAGGGGCTGACTTCTCAAATTGGCCTTGCTGCCAAACGCTGACACTGCAGATTGACCTGACGCCTGTCTGTGATGAAAAGTGGCTTTCTGTTTCAGGTGTGAAAGAAACTTATCTGAAGGTGTCTCCTATTATCTGATAAGTTTAAGTGGTATGAGAATAAGGAATCCCTAGGGGAAAATAATATGCCCTTTCATTCAGTGCTTTATCTGAATTGTATCCATGCTGAGGAGAAGCATTTTTTACAAAGGAAGTCAGCATCAATGGGCATCCCTTGGCGAAAAAGGTGTCTGTGAAGAGCTGTTAAAGAACTCAGAGGACAGTGCTGCAGTGGATTGGCAATGAGTTATCTGAGAAATACTAATTGTATCATTAACATTCTTGACAAGAGCAAACTGGGAGTATGTACCATAATCACTGTGAACAATGAGGCAGTTCAGAGGTGCCATGTTTTCATGTTTGATTGCATTTGTCCACTGAAGAACATTTTCTTGTAGAATTAGGCAGAAATAAATCTCATTAAAGCAGACAAATTAGCCAAAACTGTAAGAAACTCCCTGCTGGATTCTGGAGCCAGATGATTGGTTAGAAGTTGACCAGAATCTATTCCTGATGTTATTTTATTAATTGATATAGAGGTTAAACAGTGTGGATTGAACCAGGAGTACTTTTAGCTAAAGTAATGGCCAAGTCTTTCTTGCGTGCTTAATTTGCATCCCTTGAGACATTATATTAGTTATGTTAGTAGAGGTCAATGAAAGAGACAGCAGGGTAATTTTTGAGATCAAGGAAAGAAGTTGACTGAAAGAAACTTTCATGTTCCTGGAGTTTGGAAACTGTAGCAGACAAAGATATTTTTTAACAGTAGCGGGAAGAAGTAAAAACAAAAAGCAGATTCTCCAACCCGTTCAGGTATATGGGAACACTTGGATGCTACTCATTGATCTGTGGTGAGGAGGGAAGCATGCTTGTTTTCTGAATTGTATCTGTTTCTGAGGCTTTTTCTGAAACAGAGCTGGTGGACTCTAGAAAAATTCTCAGAAGTTCTGTATTTAGGAGACTTAAAGCAGATGTAGGAAAGCCAGAAATTTGCACCAGAAGGATTAGGCAGTTGACTGACAGGAGAGTGAGCTAAGCCTTATTCAAAGAAAATTATTCTTTTTTATGCAATGTTTTTAATTTAAGTGGGGATAGTGCCAGTTTAAAAAAGGAAGTGAAACTGAGGAAAGCCTTTCTAAAGTGATGATGTCAAGATTAAGCTTTAATCAAGACAATGCACATTTCTACTGTATTTTTTATCTGTCATAATGGAGCTTGTAAATTTGGGTGTTTTTCCTCTAGAGTTTCATCTGCAGTTCAGTTGCTTTATAACTGATTGCACCATTTGTCATTTCATTACTCCTAGTAATGATTATTTGTGTGAGTTGCAGTGCTCCAGCAGATGTCTTCTCTGTGCTGCCTGACGTCTTCACACAGTTGGTGTCAGGTACCTGTTTGCTATTTGGGTGTGCCATTGAGTGAAAGCTTGTAACATTTATTTTGCAAACAGGCGGACTTGTCAACCCTTTCATATGTTTTCACCATATTTCACTGGGAATTAAGGAAATGAATTTGAGTATAATTGCTCTAAATACAATAAATAACCTGTAAGTATCAGAAGAGTTGAGTCTGTTGGACTTGGACCAAAAATACAGATTTTAAATTTACCTTTTCCCACCCTGTAATGTCAAGTGACCGATGGAATGTTATAATTGAGTAGAAAACAAATGTGCAGAGTTAAACATTTCTAATCAGAAAATTAAATAATTAATTGCATCTTTTTAAATCTTGTCTGTTTGACAGCTTTTCTTCATCTTTGGGAAACTTGGTCACTATAGAATAATTAGCATGATGTCTAGAAAATATAAAATGCTTGGCTGTAAGTTGGGCCATCAGTACAACTCCATCAACTAACAGGAATTTTATTTCCTTTCTGTGTTTCATATTTGATCTTATGTAGGGAGTAATTAATATTGTAAGATATTTTTTTTCTTTGAAAAAAAGGATCCCAGTAGTATTTAGTACTGTAGTCTTAAATTGTAGTTTCCCATGTTAACAAGTTTTTTCATGTGTTTCCACTTGCTCGTATAGATCAAATAGGTCATTCTGAGAGACTGCCTGTTATCTAAGCCTGTGGACAGAGTGGAATGAAAATACTGTGCACTGCAGGTCAGGGAATTAATTTACAGCAGAGAACCATAGGGAAGAAAGCTGGCTCCATGCCAGCTCAGCACAATGTTTTGAGGATGCAGGATGTTTTCACTTTGCAACAGGGGAAGGCAAGGCAAAGATGGCAGTAATTCATGATTACATCTCATCCATTCTGCCTGCTGTGAGTGGGGATTCCTCTTTTATTTGCTGAGAGTTGTTATTGCAAGTCTGGGACAGTACAGAATTTAGATTGCTGGAGATCCAAGTTGCCTTTTCATTGGTGAATTTCGGTACTACTCTGTAGTGAGCTAGGTTAAACTAGGAGCTACTTCCCAAAGTTGATACACAGAAAAAATCCTAAGTTACTGTAGAAAGTGGAGCATCAGAGCTATATCCTCAGTAAGCTGGCACCAAGTGGGGTGGGAGTGTTTATCTGCTGGAGGGCGGGAAGGCTCTGCAGAGGGATCTGGACAGGCTGGATCGATGGGTCAAGGCCAAGTGTAGGGTCCTGCTACAGGCTGGGGGCAGAGTGGCCGGAAAACTGCCCGGTGGGAAAGGACCTGGGGGTGCTGGTCAGCAGCAGCTGAACATGAGCCAGTGTGTGCCCAGGTGGCCAAGAAGGCCAATGGCATCCTAGCCAGTGTGAGAAATAGTGTGGCTGAGCACAAATTTTTTGCTGAGTGGGCTGGGTTCTTTTAATCTGGAGAAAAGGAGACTCAAGGGGAAACCTTACTGCTCTCTACAACTACCTGACAGGAGGCTGTAGTGTGGTGGAGGTCTGTCTCTTCTGCCAAGTAACAAGTGATAGGACAAGAGGAAATGGCCTCAAGTTGCACCAGGGAGGTTTAGATTGGATATTAGGAAAACTTCCTTCATGGAAAGGGAAGTGAAGCATTGGAACAGGCTGTCCAGGGCAATGGCTAGCTCACTATCCCTGGAGGGATTTAAAAGACATGTAGATGTGGTACTTGGGGACATGGTTTAGTGGTGGACTTGGCAGTGCTGGCTTAACAGTTGGACTTGATGATCTGAAAGGTCTTTTCCAACCTAAATGATTCTATGGGGCTGTGTTGCCAGTGGGAAAGTCAATTCGCTGATGAGGCAAAAAGAGCCTGAAAGCACCTTTGGGATCTGTGCAAGATGGACTGGAGGGAAAGCCATAGAACTCTCTGCTGCCTGGAGAGAGACTTTGGATGTGGAATAGCTTGGTGGAGAGACCCTGCTGGGTTCTGAAGCCAGGGCTTCTGTGTGTACTTTGAAATCCTGTGTGTTACATCAGAGAGTAGGACACCTTGTTATGGGTTTCTTCTGTCAATGAAAGTAGCCTATGGAAACCTGAATAATAGCTAATTGCTTTAATTACAATAAAATCTTTCTTTATGTTTGGCATTACTTTGTGTTCATTAGTGGCTTCTTTTTGTCGTAATGTGATGTTGAAGGAGTTCTGCAAGAAAAAATGTGAAGGACATTTAAATGAAGAGGCTAAAATACCATCTATTAAGCTCATGGAGATATTGTCACAGACTGTGTTGCCTTGGCTAGATTTTACTGATAATTCAAAAAGTGGATGTTAAAGAGGTACTGAACAGTACTTCCTCAAAGGAAGTTATATTCCTTTGAAGAAATGTTGTAAAAGACCTCAGAAAAGTTGTATTAAATTTAATGAAGTGGAAGAGCAGCATAAATTTTATCAAGGACATGTACAAAAGTTAGGTAAAGTCTGCCTTTTTTTGATCTAAACATATGTTTTATAGTATATGTAGGATGAATTTATTGGCATTTTTTTAGTACCTGTGCTGGAAGCTAATACAGCAATTGATGTTACCTTTATGCTCTGATAATTGAGTATATGGCCAATTACTGCCTGGCCAAAAATAAACCGACTCTTTGTCCTCTGCTGTGGCTAACTACATACGTTGTTTCACTACCACTCATTACCTTTCCTATCTAAATGAAATATAAGTGCTCTCTGTTATGTGAAACACTGAACTGTGTTTTCCGGGAAATGGGGAGGTTGGAGTAAATCCCAGAGCAGAATCTCTGCAGTGGCTGCCTGTTGTCCTTCTGTAAAGCCTCAGTAGAGCATCTCAACCGAAACTGTGCACATCCTGGTGTGCAAATAAACCAAGAGATAACACATAAAGCCACCGAAGGATACATTAAGATCCGGAGGCTTTTATGTAGAAAAATGGATCAAGTGAAAGATTTACTACTTCAATTCCAAGTAATTGATTTCTGTTGCTTAAATTAGAGCAAAATTTCAGCTCTACCGTGTATCCAAACCCATTCGTTATTAGCTTACAAAGCAGAATGCTGTAATTAAATAAATTGAATGTTTCTTAAAGCTCTTCTAGAGAAAGGGCTAATTTGCTTACAATGTCTCAGATAGTCTGTCTAAACTGGCTGGCATCCTTCCAGTTTCAAAGCAGCTGAAATTTGAAATTATTATGGGAGCAAATATTCCCGATTTCCCATTGAAATTGCTCTGCTCTGGGTGCCATAAGAAGAATGGAAGAGGGAACGGAAGTGATGGAGAATTGTTGGTTTGGGGCTTTTTTCTGTAGGAGGATAAAATAAACCCTGTAGAACAGTGGAGAACCTGGGAAATTGCACGTTTTAAAACGGCGAAAGCAATTCATGTTGTAGAAATCTTTCAGCAGTCACTGTATAGCAGAGTTCCATCAACTGTTCTTCCCTTAATCTTCCAGTATCCCCACTAGACTGTGCAGGAAAAGATGACCATCTTTTTAATTTGCTTTTTCAGTTAGCCTTTTGACAGAATGACCAGCTGCCCACGTGAAGCCAGATAACTCTTGACAAACAGCTGGTACTGGAGATGGAGCTGTTGTGACTTATCTCCATTGGGAAGTGTACATTAAAATTCTAATTACCTGTGGTTTAACTTACTAGTACTGCACATACTAAAAATAGGTTTTTTTTTTTTTTTAAAAAAAAAATGACTCAAAGTATGGCAAATATGGAGATGTATTGATAGATCTTGGGTGCTCTGGAGCAGAGGCATCTAGAGATTATAGGAGTGTTGAAGAAATGAGGAAGAATATTAAATGTCATTTAGGTGGTAAACAAATGAAATACTGAAAATTTAGTATTATTGTAAAAAGTTGAATTATCTTCATTATGTCCTGTTGCCTTTAGTTGCAATATGTGATTTAAACGCATTAAGGTATAAAATTTCATGATGCTTATAATGATTATCTCCTGAGATGATTTAGGCAGCATCTTAGTACTTTTTAACAGGTGTAATAATTAGAATAAAAGAACAAAACCATGGAACAGTTGCTTACTGGGTAAAAGTCCTCTTGCTTTACTTCATGTGCATAAAATGTTCTTTGATATATCAGGAATTTTGAGTATGTATGGAGGTGATTATGAGAGGGGCATTTAGTCTGTCTTGTAACTGCTGTCAAATAAGATTGCATTTTAAAAATAATCCATTAAAGTAAAATTTAGGCAGCAAAGCTTTTCAGTATAGCTTTCTATCCTATTCTGTTTAGCTTTTTAGAAAAAAAGCAAGTGAAAAATTGCATTTCCCCATATTGAAGTTTGGTGGCAAGTAAAATAAATTGGAATATCATGTCCTAAAATAAAATGTAATTGGATTATTTAAAATCTGATATATGTAATCAGATTTGAATAGAATTTTTCTCCGAGTTCCCTGCCTTAATATTTCTTGGTATTTCTTGAAACTTTTGTTAAATTTAACTGCTAGGATTACTTTTTACCACTGTATCTCTCCAATGCTGAAAGGTCTTTGCAAACTTTTGTTAATTCTCTGAAAGCAGGAATCTGGCTTTATCGTCCTAATGAAAAAGACCAACTTGTATTGCTCTGGTGATAAAGTGGGAGCTGCAGGCAAAGCATCTGGTCTTAAAATAGATCAGTAATAACTGATGTAAAATACATCATGAGTGACTCATGCCCTTCTACGATTTAAATGGTTTTTTTTATCCTCAGTCTCATTCTTTGCTCTGTAACTTTGGGTAGGAGCTAGGTAGTTTAGGAGTTGTTTTCTTATGGGACCTGCTTTGAAAATATTTTGGTTCACCTAGCTAAATAATGGTGAGAGAAGTATACTCAATACCACCGATTAAGAAAGGGAAGGAAGGGAGCATTTGATTTTCAGATTTGTTTCTAGAGGAGATGCTTGAGTATTACATGTCTTTTAAACGTATGGGGTGTTGTTTGTTTGTTTTTAACAACTTTACTGAAATGAAACATGTTATCTCATTACAGCCTTGCAAAAAATAGTTCAGTGTAAAAATGTTTTAATTGTTAGTACGTCAAGTACCTTATACCAATGTGTAATAAATACTGCCAGTGGTTAATTTGTTCATTTATTTTGGTTGAAGACAACTGTGATTACAGCATTAATGTTTAGATTATTTTGTAGCAACAGCACTTGCAGCAATCTGCACAGAAATTGCAGAAGATGTGAATAATTTCTTGTAGTTAAGTAGGTTTTGTCTTTCTCCATGGGGAACACACTAACACGGCAGAGTGCTTCAAAATTCCTGTCTTCTATTATTCTTTACGTGCAGAGGAAAATAAAACAGTGGGATGTAGACTTAAAGCAATCCTGTTTGTAGAACAGTTTTTGTACAGACAGATTTGGTTGTATTTGCTTGAAAAATATTTTAAATAGAATACGATTTCTGTAAATAGGGGAAGAAGCATGAGACAGACAAAACATCTTTAATGAAAGCACTCGGCCTTTTTCATGCTCTCAATCTACCTTTATTATGTTAATCAAATTCCATGCGGCTCCCAGCAGGGGTACGTGAAAATTAGCTTTTCAAATAAATGAATACAGATTATTTACTGCATATCAAGAAACTGCTTATAGGTCTTTGATGGTTGTCCTGGTGCAGATGTAGATCAGAGCAGTTATTAACACTGTGACTCGTGCCAGTGTCCCCTTATCCTCCAGGATGTCTGGGTGATGAGGTGGCAGGTAAGTGCGCCAGCCCTTGCCCGCTTGGGGACTCAAGTGTGGAAACTGCCTGCTTTAGATTCCTAGGATGTGTGTAAGTCTGTTCAGCCACAGTGGTGCTGATATAACCCAATTTCTGGCAACTTCAGGGTAGTTCGTCAGGTGCTCTCTTTGGGAATAATAAAGTGCATATCATTGGGGCTGATGAGGGGAAATGGAAGAAGCATAATTTACTTGTACTTCTCGTTTATTTACTGATATTTTGGAGATAAATGGCTGAAGATAATGAGTTCTTTAAATCATGCCTCCTCATCAGAAATCCCAGTAAAGTAGTCAAAGTTAAATGCAATTAATCTGAGACAGAGTTTATAGGAAAATTAAGAGATTGAAGTTTGGTACTCTTCTTTCTGTGCAATATTATCCTTTGTTTTCTCTGTGTGTATGAAGACCATGAGAGTTTAATACTGCATTTTCTATCTATCCTAATTAATTGGTGCCTCACTAATACATCCCATTAAAAGTTTAAAAAAATGTTGTGGGTTTTCTCTGGGAACAGTATATATGCTGTCCTATATTTTGCTTCAGGATAATGTTTTGAACATCATAAATCAGATCATGGATGAATGCATTCCACACGAACGGGCCAACCGAGACTTCTGTGTTAAGTTTCCTGAGGAAATACGCCATGACAACCTTGCAGGACAGCTTTGGTTTGGAGCAGAGGTAAGTCTGACATATTTCTGTTGCTTGGGGTTAATAGACGCTTTTTTTTATGTGTGTGTGGCATGAAGCTACAAGTACATCTTGAGACTTTTCTGAAAATTGTAAATATAATTGCAAAGTAAATATCTGTGAGAACTTGCTCTGGGTGCTCAGTGGAAGGGGATTCTTTAAGGTTTTGACTTTGGTTGAGCCAACAGCACACCAGTTTATTTTCATAATTGTGTGCTGTCATTATGACTACCTCTTAAAAACCATTCTTTGGTGAGTTAGCATCTGATAAATACTTATTTTTTTTTTATCCTGATGGACCATCTTGTGTCTCATGTTTTGAAAATCTTAGAAACAAAAATATATTAGGTAATTTTATCAGTATAAAAGTTAATCTCCAACAAATACAAGTGTGTACTGCCACTTGATTTTAATGGCTGTGTTATGCTGTAACTCACACTAAATGTATGTAACTTTGAGCTGTCATTTGTTGCACATAATTTGCTTGTTTCATGCGCACGCTAAAAATATAATGGTTTCTGTGCAAAACACTGAAATCCACTTCTCTTAACTGGTTTTGCTCAAAGACTTGCTTCTACAGCAACCTGTAGGAACAAGGCATTGTTTTAGTGAATAAGCTTTAATTATTTTAACCAAGGGAAGCCTGAAGTGTCAGAAAAAAAGGATCTGTTATGCAAGATATTTATTCATTAGTACTGGTGTCTTTTGGCTAAAACAAAAAAATAAATCATTGTGGCATTATTAGTGATAAAACTAATGTCTTCAGTTCTACTGGCCTGAGGGAGACTTAAAGCTTCATGGATTTTTGAGACTTGAGGGGAGAATAGTCTAGACGCCTCACTACACAACAGCACATTATGGTGCTGTTTTCAGCTTTGCCTCTCCTGTATTTAAAGCAATCCTTGGGCTCCTGTTATTATCCATTCTTTTCTCTATCAGTTCATCTTTTCTTTTTCAAATGCATGTTCGCCATGAAGAGTTCCTGTCTTGCTCAGTCCAATATGCCTCCTTATGTTCTGCTTCTGAAACTTGCTTTTGACAGTTGTTAATTGCAGGCTCCTCTGAGTCAGGGAAGTCTCAGATACAATTTACAGAATTAATTTGGTATGTCAGTGATTTGCAACCCTGTCCTCAGCAAAAACTACAGCAGTTTTTCTTCTCATTATCATGTGTCAGTCATTGCCATCATCCAGGTAGCACCATCCTGTGTTTTAAACTGATGGGTGTCTGCCGTGTTGGCTGGGGTCATTCTTTGGACAACCATCCATTATGAATCGCGGTGAATCCCATCACCTTTTCTTATCTAAGGGACTAACAAGCTGGGATTACAGCAGCAAACACACAGGGAAAGTGCCAGCCGGTGTAGTGGCCCCTTGCATTGTGGAAGATGCTGGAGGGAATCACTGAGGCAGTATTTTCTAACAGATGAAAACACCTCTCCCTTTATTCACTGTTTGTGTTACATAAGCTAATGCCTTTGCTCTTCCCAAATCAAACTTTCGCTGTCTCCAAATCTAACCATCAGGCTGGAGGCACCTGTTGGTTTCAGAAAAATAACATATGCAGTGATGATGTAATGCTAACTCCTACTGCTGTAGGCACAGTCCTCCTGTAAATTCATGTAGCAAGAAGGCTGTGTGGACTTTGAGAATGCACTTGTGTCCTTGTCAGTGCAATCACTGACTTATCAGACTGAGAGTACCTATTAACAGGTAAGACTTGCCTTGTCCATACTTTCCCACAAATACTGCTTTGATTCTTAAGAAGTAAGAACATCATCTCCTCTGAGTGCCCTTAAAACATAAATCAATCCATCAGGTTGCTGAGAAAGGGCTGGGATTGCAGGGCCCTCTTACAGAGCTGCAGAAAAACCTCCCATCCACAGGACCACAGGGGAGAGGGGAGGGATTCAGCTGCAAGTGGAAACTAAAAAAAGTGAGGGTAAAGGAGATCTTTAAGACTAGAAGACTAGAACCACCTTATATATTTTTGATTATTAAAATTATTTCCATTAATACAGTGAGTGATTTATAGCAGTGCTCATTGTCTTCCAAATGTATCCATAAAGGAATAAAGCCAGCAGTTGTTTTTAACAGCAGGATTTTTGAAAAGTTCTATTAATGTGTTACAGTAACAGTCTACTTTTAATGTCTTTGTCAACTGGTCAAAAGGAGTCCATGTATAATGCCTGGGGCAAGAAGTCTCTTAAATAGCTGCTTTCCAGACACTGGAAGGGAAGAATCACTCAGTGACCTGGTTTTTATATTCTTTCCTGTAAAATATAATCACAATTTCTGTGGGAAGCAGAATACTGGTGTAACTGGCTCTGTGCTCTGATAGCCAGTGTAACCAGTTTTGTTGTAAAAGACATCACAGTTGCAGAATTTCTGTCCTTTTTATTAGGAATAAATTTATTTTACAAAATCAAGCAGTCTAGCCTGAGTTAGAACAGTCCACGGATCATAATTTTTCTGGATTCACATCCTTTTAATTCAGGCAATCCTTGTGTACGTGGAGTATATATCCTGCCAGTGCTTATTGCCTAACTAGTGGGAGAATAGCTTTAAGTTCTTCTGTCAACACTTCTTGCACCTGAACCTCCCCGTGTTCTCACGTTTCCTTGGCTGAACTGCTCCCTAACCTTGTACGTGAAAGCTTATGACTGTTTAATATATTTATTGATGATTTAGATGAAGGGATAGAGTGCACTATTAGTAAATTTGCAGATGACACCAAGCTGGGGGGGAGTGTTGATCTGCTGGAAGGCAGGAGGGCTCTGCAGAGGGACCTGGACAGACCGGAGAGCTGGGCTGATTCCAACGGGATGAGGTTCAACAAGGCCAAGTGCCGGGTCCTGCACTTTGGCCACAACAACCCCCTGCAGCCCTACAGGCTGGGGACAGAGTGGCTGGAGAGCAGCCAGGCAGAAAGGGATCTGGGGGTGCTGATTGACAGGAAGCTGAACATGAGCCAGCAGTGTGCCCAGGTGGCCAAGAAGGCCAATGGCATCCTGGCCTGGATCAGGAACAGTGTGGCCAGCAGGAACAGGGAGGTGATTCTGCCCCTGTACTCGGCGCTGGTGAGGCCACACCTGGAGTGCTGTGTCCAGTTCTGGGCCCCTCAGTTCAGGAGGGATATTGAGGTGCTGGAGCAGGTGCAGAGGAGAGCAACGAGGCTGGTGAAGGGACTTGAGCACAAGTCCTGTGAGGAGAGGCTGAGGGAGTTGGGGTTGTTTAGCCTGGAGAAGAGAAGGCTCAGGGGAGACCTCATCACTCTCTACAACTCCCTGAGAGGAGGTTGTAGCCCCGTGGGGGTTGGTCTCTTCTCCCAGGCAACCAGCAGTAAGACAAGAGGGCATGGCCTTAAGCTGTGCCAGGGGAGGTTTAGGTTAGATATTAGAAAGACATTCTTTCCAGAGAGGGGTAATCAGCCATTGGAATGGGCTGCCCAGGGAAGTGGTGGATTCTCCATCCCTGGAGGTTTTTAAGACGAGGCTGGACGTGGCACTTAGTGCCATAGTCTGGTAACCGCGGTGGTGTTGGATCAAGGGTTGGACTCGATGATCTCAGAGGTCCTTTCCAACCCGTCTGATTCTATGATTCTATGACTCTTGACATACCAGTCTTAAATCTTTCACTTGTTTAATAATTTGCAACCAACTGGGGCTAATTACTGCCCCTGTTCAAAGTATTAAATGGAATATCTTGTGCTTTGTTTTTAAATACAAAAGTGACTTTGTAAAAACTAGTATTTTTATCTCTTCATACGTTTCACAGTGTTTGGCTGCTGGTTCAATTATTATGAATCGTGAAATTGAGAGTATGGCTATGAGGCCATTGGCCAAGGATCTCACCCGAAGCCTAGAGGAAGTCAGAAACATCATTCGTGACCAGGCCTTAAGGGATTTGAACCTCTACACGGAAAAAATGAAAGACTCACTCAAGCATTTTGATGTCCTTTTTGCTGAGTTTGAATTAAGGTAAAAGAGCTGAAGTGAGTGGGTTGTGAGCACTGACTTGGCCACTGCAGCTGTTGTGTGGCTTGTTGGTTTTTGGAAGTTGGCTGTTTTGTTCTAGTTTTGCTTAATGGAAAAAGTATCACTTTTTTATCATGGTATTTGAATTCTTTAGTAAATTTGTTGTATTGTTAGATTTTTTTCCTTTCAGTGTAGCTATAAGGAAAACTAAATAGCTTTTTAGCAATCAACATTTGCTCTTTCCAGCTAAACTATAATCTTCAATTTGCATACTGGCATATGGTATTTGAGGGAGAATTTCCAAGGCACAAAAGAAAATCATAAATCTCTTCATGTTTTCTTTGTCATAGAAAAGGCAACAAATACGAGATGTTGAAAAGAATGATAACAAATATTCTAGAGACTGAGGTTTTCTTGTCTTGTGCTTAGAGATACAGGCAAGATGCACCCAGTGAATTTAACAAGGCAAATTGAATTCTGCTGAAGGAAGTGCTTTTACATAAGCCATAATTAAACACAGGAACTCACTGATTTGAAAACTTGAGATTGAAAAATGACTTGGAGATTTATAGCAAAAATAAAAATAACTGCTTTTGGCATGAGAAAAGTAACTGCTTTTTGCATCAAAGTTCACATTGACCAAGTCTTGCGTTGCCCTTCAGAGTTTAAGCCAACTTACCTGCCTGTGTGTTAGATGCTTGTGGTGCTGGCCATGGACAAGATAATGGGCAAGATAATTTATGGACCTAATATAATACACTCATTCCTGACTTCAGCAGAACATGTTTCTTAGAACTGAGTAGTCTTTTAAATTTTCTTGGGAATAACCTGTCTTGTCTCCCATTACTCTTTGCCCTTCCTCAATACACATACTCCCTTGAATTATTTTATTCAGGTAAGCACCTTTTTTCTGGTTGGGAAAAACATTATTACTCTGTTACATTGAAAAACATTTTAATTGAAAACATTGTCTAAAAAAGTGCTTATAAGTGTGGTTTTGAGTGCAAACACCAATGACAGTCAGGAACTAGTTCCTGGCAGTGCCTGTACAGTTTCTGGCCTGTCAGTACCAACTCTATGCATACAACATTTTTCTATACAATTGTTTTGCAAACAACTTCTTCCCTTTCTGTGTTAATTGTATTCCACAAATGACCAATTAAGTAGTACAGTGACAGAAACCCACTTAACTTTTACCAGTGTTTCTTTCCTTGTTGAATTAGTGCTTCTGCAGGTAATTGCACATAGAAATGAGACCAAACCTTAAGTGTCATAAATTGTATTCTCTGGGTAGCTGAAATTACACTAATTTAATTTCAGGTAAAACCTTAATAGTTAAAATGTTTGATTTAGTCAGTTTCTTAAGGAAATGCAGAGTAAACTACTCTGTCTTCAAGATGTGGCAATAAAGATCCTTCTAGGACCAACCTCTCTGTGCCCCACAGTATAGAGTTCTGATAGCTAAACGTGTGTAATTATATTGCTGAGTTACTACTGAATTCCACTGCCTCAGTCTGCAGTAATTTGACTGTATTTCTTATAGATTCTTACACTGTACAGTTTTCGTAGTGAGTGCTGTCAAAATAAATACAAAATAGTATAGGAAAGGTTAGGTTTCTAAGAAGATTTGTCCTAGGTTTGGGTTTATTTATAATCTTATTTGTTAAGGCATGTGAAACAGTGGTATGTTATCTTCTTTGTAGTTATGTGTCGGCCATGGTACCTGTGAAGTCTCCAAAAGAATACTATGTCCAGCAAGAGGTAATCGTACTGTTCTGTGAAACTGTGGAGAGGTAAGTTAAGGACTAGATCTGAGCTTTTATAGAAATACTTTTATTGTAGTCTTGAAGAAAAACAAAACACCTGGTATTTTACTTTTCTAGTAAGTATCCAAGGACAAAGTTAAAAGTATTAAGCATGCTTGCCAGGCACAAGCCTGTGCTTTTTTGTTTTGTAGATAAAAAAAAAACCAAACCACAAAAATTCATAATCCAACAATAACAATATTGTTTGTATGCTTAGTTATAGATAAGTACATAAGCTAGATCTGTTTAAGGCATGAAGACTTAATGGTATTTCATGGAAGAATACATGGGGAGGTGATTCAAATAATGTTCACCTCTAGTGATTATCATAAAGAACTGGTAAAAGCTCTTTTAAAGTCTTACAGGACTGGAGCTTGACTCTATATGTATGAAGAGATGATGAAAGAAATGAAATTCATAAGTTCTTCTAGAAGCATAAGGTGCAAAGAAAAGGGTGAATTTGAAATGTACTCTGTTGAACAACTTTTTTTTCGTCCCTCTTGTGACAGATTAACTAGCCTAGCAGGTGGGCAGTAGAGGGGAACAGCAGGTGAAATACTCAGCTTTAGTGGGATTTTGAACAGTGCAACACTGTTCTTCAGAGGAAACTAGTGAACCTTATTCTGAGTGGAATCGCTAGACGTCAGTTGACTGTAAAACACCCTTGAAATAAGTGTGTTTTACTGTCATATGAGGAGAACTTGTGAAGCCAACCCTGGGTCTGTGCAGTCAACCCTTTCATTAAGGAATGAAGGAGGACAGAGCACACTGCCACTCTCTGTAGATGACACCAGGATCAGAGGTGTTTCAGGCACTTAAAAAGACAGGATTACAATTCAAGAAGGGTGACAAGCAGGAGGAATTACCTTCCATAAGTCAGAGAGCTCTACATATACACATACTCAGCTACTACATATACATGGCCAGTGGAGGGCCACAGAGATGATGAGAGGTCTGGAGCATCTCTTCTATGAGGAGAGACTGCAGGAGCTGGGCCTGTTGAGTCTGGAGAAGACCAGACTGAGAGGGGATCTCATTCTCATCAATACTTACAAATGTCTGGAAGTTGGGTGTCAAGAGGATGGTGCCAGACTCTTTGGTGATTCCCGGGGATAAGACAAGGAGCAATGACCATAAACTAGAACACAGGAAGTTCCACCTCAACATGAGGAAGAATTCCTTTACTTTTAAGGTGGCAGAACTCTGGAACAGGCTGCCCAAGGAGGTCATGGAGTCTCCCTCTCTGGAGACATTCCAAACCCACCTGGATGCGTTCCTGTGTAACCTGCTCTGGGTGACCCTCCCTTGGCAAGGGGGTTGTACTGGATGGCCTCCAGAGGTCCCTTCCAACCCTGACTGTTCTGTGATTCTGTATTTGCCCAGTAAGAGGAAAAAGATGGGGTTTCATTCCCAGTTTCAGATAATCTGGCAGTGGGCTGTAGGAAGGAACATGAGACTGGGCCACACCCGGGTGTGTCCATCTACTGTTGGAACCAGGCAGGGCTGACTTTGTGTTGTGTTCTGTCCACCACCAGCAGTATTGGCCAGACAAGTGCAGACGAGGAATAAGAAAAAGTTGTTTCCATTCTTTTGGGGACCAAAAGCAGGGCTAGTGTCTGGTTTTAAGTGTTACCTTAAGCACTGCTATGGACAAATCCGAGAGAAAATTTGAGGATGTTAAGAAACTTGAGGAAATTGGGAAATTGTGAAGAAACCTGGAAAATGTAGCCAAGTAAAAAAGTCTAAACTGGGGTTTAGTCAAAAATGGGCTTAAGACATTTGAGAAGCTATTGGGGGACAGCGAAGTTACCCCCAAGTATTAAATCACAGAATCAGAACATATTCTGAGTTGGAAGGGACCCACAAGGAGCATTGAGTCCAATTCCTAAGTGGATGGCCCATACAGGGATTGAACCCACAACACATCGTGAGACTTCAGTAATAGTCACTGGGTAGAACTGTGTTGAGTGTTTGTTTTTTAGTTTAGGGGGGGTTGAACTACATGATTAGAGCAATTTGTATTTGAAAATTAAACTAAATACATTCTCCTATTTCCCATTACTTCAAAAATGTTTCTTTTAGTTGAAAAACTCTCAGTAGTGGTTTTCAGCAACAAGCAGAGGCTTGAATTTAAATAGCACAAAAAAAAAGGGAATATGGCATAAAAATTAATTTGGGGTTGGATTACTGTAAAAGCTTTAAGTATTTAAAGGGATTTTTTCCTTACATTAATTTTTTGGTTTATGCTATTTTTTTAAAGTAAGACTAAAGCAATCAGTAATATACAAAGTTTAGATTGTACAAGAATAGTTTAGAAGTTAAATACTGTCAGTTTGGTTTGGCTTATAACAATTTTTTCAATTTTTTTTCCTAGTGAAATGTATTCTTCAAGAGTTTGATCTCTTACTAAATCATTTTATTCTTCTGCTTAGAGCCTTAAGGCTTGGATACCTCACTCAAGATATGATAGATGACTATGAACCAGCTTTAATGTTTACAATTCCAAGATTAGCCATTGTATGGTAAGTAATTTTTTAACTATTCTCCATTCTGCCTCATTCAAAGGTTTATTGAAGATTTGAAAAAACGTGTTTGGAATTTTGACATATTTTCTTTCACCTGATTTTGCTTGTACTTTCTTTAAAAAAAGTTAGAGGAGGATTATGTTTTAAATCAGTACAAATGATTACCAGTTTCGTGTAGAATATCAAGACAAAAAAGAAAGTTAGATTTCTAAATACAGAAAGCAGGAACAATTGATCAGACATCCTCCAGCAAAATTTAAAAATTAGGAACATCAATCTTTAGAACGTCATGTTCTCAGAGATATTTTTTGAAAGCACATACTTTGTGTCACTCAAAAATTATATGACTTAAGGATACAAGTCTTGAAAACCAAAAGTATTCAGTAAGATTTGTGTGTTTTTTCTCAATGATTCTGTAATCAAAAGAAATTACCATGGCAAACCGCATTGGAACCACTGAGTTAGGCTTAATTCTCTTCAAGGAAAGTATTAACATGTGTAGCTTTTGTGTAGATTTGTGTCCTGTTTTGACCACTCAAGAAAACTAAATTGTAACTGTTTTTGCTTCATGCAGTTATTGGAGTATTGAACAAATTGGACGCATTTTTCCTAGTGAGTCTTCGTGATTTACTAAGACAACAACTTCTCTGGAGTAAAGCCAGCATATTTTTAATATTTTATCATTGTGAATATTTTAAAGTTAGCTAATATAAGTAGTATAATTGAGGAGAATGAGAAAAGCTCAAATCCCGAGTGTAATACACTTCTCCTCAGGAAACCCCCGTGGCTTGTTTTTCCTGTTAAATGGGACATTGTCTGTAACTGTCATTCTAAAAATAATAATAGTAATAACCTGATTATTGAAAGACAACAGGAATGCGGGAGCTCAATTTGAAGCTGCTGCAAGGCACAGTGAAGAGGAACACATCATGACTAAATGGAAAACCAAGGGCTCTCTGGAAAGTAGACCATGTCTATCCCAAATTACGAAGAAGGATAGAGAAGGAGAAAACGTTTATCTGCTCCTAATTATCCAGTGATTTGAAAATCAATCAAATAAATCACTCCCTTGTGAAGTTCCAGAGCAAAACTGCACCATCTAGATACAGTGTTGTCTGGAAGAGACTTAAGCATTTTATTTGGACTGTGAATGGAGAAACCTTTAAATCCAAAATAGATGCAATGCACAGTTGTCAGGCTGTGGCTCTTTGTCCTCATGAGAAGGCATGATCTGGACAAGGAGAAGTGCTGAATCTGCTCAGTCTTTTAAGAAATACTTTTCAGGGCCATTTTTGTCTAAGGTTTCTTTCCAGACATCAGTTTATCACATTCACGTTATGCAGTGCATGTTGTCTGTTATCCCAACAGGTGTCAGTGCACTTTGAACCTCGTAGGAAATATAAAGACACATTTTTTCACAGTTTTTAGTTCCTTCCATGCTATAGCTATATTCAGAACTCTTTCAAATCTTATACGTGTACAGAAGCCATTTCATAACCTTTTTTTATTTTGTAGTGCTTTAGCCCACTTCTGTCTTTTTTTAATTTTTTCTGAGAGTTAAGCTCTGTGGAAAGCAAATTATACCTGAAAGCCAAAGGAACAGTGACTTTGTATCAGGTAGAAGTTAGGCGAAAGCAACTGCAAGCTTCCACTGAGCAAAGCAATAATATTTGTGTAGGCAGAACATCAGACATGAGTCAGCAATAACTGCATCACTTCGTGGCAGCCTGCTTGTTGCAGCCTGGGAAGCATATTAAAAAAAAAAAAAAAAGGCATCCCTGCTAACAGGATAATTGTCTTAAGACACCAAAAAAAAAGGTGACTTGCAAAAGAAGCAACTTTCTCATCTCTTCTTCCCCTGCTCCTACCCTCAAAACCCTGATTCCCTGGGTTGTTTTTTTTTTTCAATACTTAAGTGGAGTTCATATAACTTGTGACATCAGCTTTGCTTCTGTCTTTGATGGTCACACAGGATGCTTGCTAGGGAACAACTGAGGAGCAACAAGACTTTGATAATCTTGTCAGCCAGTGATCCCTTGTTACTCTGAATGATTTGGATGCTGGATAGCTTGCTGAAGCAGCATATAATTTGAGTTTAAGAAAAGGAACATACATTTGAAATTCCTTGAGTAACAGAGCACTGACTCCAAGGGCAGGAAGAGGAAAATGGCCTGGGAAAAAGAAAACCTGTGTAATCTTGAGTGTGAGAACGTGTGATCTGTTTGCCTTTGAGAAACGTGCGTTGTTTTTGCAGTGGGCAGAGGATCAAACAGTTCTAAGGAGAGTGGTTCCTAGTGTGGGCAGAATCCACTCTCGCAGACACAGTTTGGTACCATGCAGCAGATATGGTGAAGAAGGTGAATTTTGTTTAATCCCTGACACACAGACTGGTTTGGGCAGTAGTGATTTGGTCAGGAGGAGCCATTGAGATATGTACAGTGAAGTACATGGAGGCTCTCAGGATTGTGAACTAACCTTTCCAGGGAAATTTCTGCGAGTGCTGAGTTGATTTAGAAGCATGGTGTTATCAAAATGTGTTTTATGTGATTTAGGAAATCCGTTTTCTTTTTTTGTCACATGTCAATACCAGGTTATATTTACCTTAGAGGTAGAAAACTAGGAGCTCAGGAGTAAGCTGTCTTGCCTAGAAGTTTTTTTTACTGGAAAGGAAAAACCATTTCAGTCTCTCAAATAAGTGGACTTTCCCCAACTTATTTGATAATAGGTTTTGGTTTTTTGTTTTTTTTTTAATCAGTCAACTGCAGCAATGATATAAATGTATGTTCTTTCATTGCTTTTTCTCCCATGTTTAAGGAGGGGAAGGGCCAGAGGGGAAGGGAACTTTTCCCTGTTACCATCTAATTCTAACTGTGGGTGAATAAGACAAAAATAAGATTACAAGATGTAACTTAAATATAGTTCTAATGTTTATGTACAGTTGCTTCTCTGACTTTATTCAGTTGTTGCTCTGTGTAATGAAATTCTCATTTTTGTGTGTGTTCATGCATGTGTTTGAATTACAGTGGCCTTGTTGTCTACTCTGAGGGACCATTAAACTTGGACCATAAACCAGAAGATATGTCTGAACTCTTCAGACCTTTTCACACTTTGCTAAGAAAAATAAGGCAAGTAATAAAAGATAGTTGTAAATGCATCTCTTCTGAATTGAAAATCAGAGGCCTGAAAAAGAACTCATAAATGCTTAGAAAAGTGTATTTGTTTGCTATGTTAACCACAAACTGCATTTTCCTCTCATCAGCTTGATACACCCGTGAAATAACTAAATATAGTTTTTCATTTCACAGTAGTTTTCTGAACTTTTAATCTCTGTGATAGTTTCTTTTTTCCTGAGTATCATTTCATTGCGTTTCAGATCATCTTATGGTTGGACGATGCCTGAAATAGTAAAGTTACAGTTTATTTTTGGGAGATTCTGTTTCTCATTAGCATCAGTATTACTGTTAGCTAACCTTATTACATTTTCTCATTATGTTGTGATGCAATACTCAGTTCTTAACCTAATAGAAATGCCTATCAGTTTTTCATATTGTGGATCTATTTTTACAGGATGGATCATGTTATGTATACCTCTTTCCACAGTACTTCAGTCTTGGTTACCGTTGGAGATGTGGGCTCTGGCTGAAGGATAAAGTGTATTAAAATATTTTATTCTTAGCTGAGGTCTTTAGAAATCTTTAGAAGATTTCTCCTTTGGAGAAATTAAGCTGAATCTTTAAAGGATCTCTACATCCTGTTTTTTTATATTCACCCTTCAAGTGTTCAAAAAAGTTTTATGAATCTGTAAACCCTACCATTTTCTTAGAATTCAAATTTATATACCAACTGCAAATTTTGTTCCTAGAAATCTGCAGAGAGAATTTGACAGGGTTTGGGGGGTTTTGTGTCCAATTTTCACCTGCTTATTGCTTTCCCTGGATGTCACAATGACGGTTTGATGTAAGAATTGTGTTCACATAGTTTATCCAGATTAATCTCCTCTCCTCCATTAGAGGTGAAGCATCTCCTGAGGGAGAATGTAAACTCTGTCAGGGGTGGTTCAGAGGGGACCTGTTTCTGAAGTTAGCTTTTGTGAGTATCTAGACCACGTCCTCTTGTGTCCCTTGAAGATTTCCTAGTATTTCTGTCTAGAAGTCTTATTTTTAGGTACGTTAGCGATATCCATATTGAAATCTGAGAATTAAAACAGACAAATCAACACGTTTGGTTTGTTGGGGTTTTTTGAGTGATTGTGATTTTTAAAACATTCAGTAAAGCAGAGCAACGTGAATTAAGGAGCAAAACCTACCTTAGAAGGGAAAAAGACTTTATTCATTCCAAAGCTTAAAATTGTTCATGTAATTTACATTAAAATACCGTGTTCCAAATATATGGCTATCACAGGTATTTTCCCCAGCATTCCACTGACTGACTAAAGCCAAAAGGATATGTAAAAGCTAATATACTTCTAATCTGTACTTTCTGCTTACTCCTTATATTTCACAGCATGGAGAATGAAAATCAATGAAGTCAGTATATTGCTCTGTCCATTTAATTTTCAGTTACTATGAACTTAGTTCTGGGGTTAAAAAGAGATTAGTAAAATGCTTGTTTGTTCAATAACTGCAGTTTTCAGTGCAAACTTTAAAAAATGAAAAGGTTCTTTCATATTCGGTTTCCAAAAAAGTTCTGATATACTTTAAGACTTATATTTAATCTGTCAAGGGAACATTAAGAAATGTGATTTCAGTTGTCTAGGAGACAAAGTTTGCAAAGTGTTCTTGGTGAGATAGCATCTATCAGAGCAAAAATTCAAGCAAGAAGTAATGAGAAAATCCATTTCTGGCAGTCTCTGAATTACAGGAACTCAAATATTGGCAAGAACTGGGCTCAAAAAGCAATATATATATACATTACTATATTCCTTTAGTAATATTCATTAATGAAAAATACATTGAATGAAAATAACAATGAGATACAAATTAGTGTGCTGTTCATATAGGGTAATTGAATTACTTTTAAAAGCAGCTGAGCTCTCTAGATTTTTTTTTTCTTATCACAGATTTTTTTTAACTCATCAGGCTACAATTTCTACTCTGTGAGAATGTTCACAGAAACCTATAAAGGAAGATGGGAAGAGATACTTGATATCAAGATTTCTGCTCCCCAGAAAAGGAGGAGTGTTTTTTCCTGGAGCCTTTCTCCAATCTCCATCACCAATAGTTAAGGCATGAAAATAGATTCAATGGTCTTCTTTTAAAATAGTTGCATCTTGTACTTGCAGCTGTGTGACTGTTGTAAGAACATAGAACGTCTTACTGCAGAATATGATCACATGCCAGTGAATTTCTCTGTGAAGTTCTATAGCTTTTTAGCCAACTAAGTATTTTAACTCATGGAGTAACATCAAATACACAGCTGATTATTTTGTAGGAATACAGGTAATTAATTTTAAACTGTATTGTCCTAAAATATCCGTAAGGCAAAGATAAGTACTGAATTTAATTATGTGGATCCACGTAATTAAATCAGAGCTAGCAGAGAAAAATACCTGTTAGCTAGGAAAACTTTTGTTTCCTATTGGTGGCTGACAACTTTGAAAACAATAGAGATTATTGAGACTCTCTGAGCAAAAGCAGTAAGGGTTCTTGCTTGGATTTTGGTAAGGTCAAGCAGCAAATTACAGCTTTGAATGTTTTAATTAATATCTAAGTCAGGTGCTTGTGTTGACTTCTATTTTGGATGTAAGACATTAGCATTGGTGTTTTATACATGTACTAGTGCATAATTATATAGTAGTGTTACCTCTGTTCCTTTGAAACCGAGACATTTGAACCATTTCTGCCAAACTACTGCAATCTGCTTAGGAATTACAAAGCGTATCATCTGGTACGTGCTTAGATATCTAACTTAAATGCCTGTGACACTGAACATTCTTGTGATAAAGTATTATCTATACTATATATACATGTGAGGCTGCTGTACAGAGATTTTCAGAGGGAATTTTGCAGTACTCCTTAATTCTACCTGATTTCAGAGCTCTTTGCTTGCCTGGTGCTTCTTTCTGGACCATTACAGTGACTGCAGGGCCCCAATGGATTTTGGTGGTGCAGAAACAAGCAGATTGCAGATCAAGTGGTGCAGAATCAGAGGATCATACCATTTTAACTACATTGAGGCCCTTCTGTATCACTGAGTAGAAATCAAGGCAACATGCGTGCTGTCGGTGTGTTAAATGATTGGGTGGGGGCAGTGTGAAATTTGTCTTCTTTTAAAGTGGGTGCAGTGACTGGGGGGAAACTGGTTAGGTTTTCCAAGGTGGATATGTTCAAAACCTTTATTTGATTTAAAACTTTTTCAGTAAAGGAGTACCGGTGCTATTTGTTCTATATCAGTTTTGGTTTCTCAGTGTTGATTTATCTGAACGGCAGGCTTTGGTGTGCAGGAGCAGGAGGGTGCATGTGGCATCCCTGTACCTGCATCATGCTCTTACAGTGGCAGCTCCATAAAGACAGCTGGTTGTGCTCTGCTCAGAGCATGAACTGAAGCACAGACTGGCAAGAACAATGATGCTGTTCTCTGAAAACAAGACAATTTAAAATTCTAGTCACAATAGGAGCAAAGTTAATGGAGGAGGCTTGAGGAATGCACAAGATTAGGGGTGTTGCGGCCCTGTCCTCTATTTAGACAAGTTTGTCTTTAAATGGACATCTGGCCTCAGATCTCTCAAGAAGTAATTTCTGCACCCTGGATATTGGCAGTAGAGTAAAATATGTTGATTGGTTTTGCAACAGGCAAAGTAAATTTCTACTACTGCTTGTAGCAAGCAGAGCACGTCTGAAGAACTTGCTTTGTTTTTCTGCCAGTAGCTGTAACCACTGAAAGAAAAATGTTCCTCATGTTTTGAAAGCTAGATTGCCTTCCTGTGATACCATGCCAAAAAGAGTAAAAGCAGGTGAAACCTCAACATGCACTATTTTAAATTCAGTGTTTTCTAAAGCCTCTCTGAGAAGAAAGCACACTGCTGCTGTCAGGGTGGATTGGAGAAGCTCTTTTTACCTGTGGCTTCTGAATAATGAAAGCAGAGGGGGAAATTCTTTTTTTGCTTATGAGCACAATGAGTTAAAGGTGCTTCAGCAGAAAAGAAATGAACTGTTGAAATAGCTACAGTTTAGTTAAACTTACAATTTACTAATGATGACTGATGTTTAGTATTTTAGTGAGATTTCACATTTCCTTCTGGTTGGCATCCTTTTTGTTCTCAATATCTACATAGGCATTTTAAAATATGGCATGTTCCTAATGCTGGCAATGAATCCTGTGTAAACAAATACATGGTGTATCTAAAAGGTAAATGTTAATCAAACATTTGCCACCTTTAAAACTGGCTGGTGAATCTAGGGAATTTTTAACCAGAGAAGTGAAGATAATTACCTGAACCTCTTTTAGAGCAAGCTGTATTTGTTAATAGCAAAGTTTCCAGTGTTTGAATTGGGAAAATGAGCATATTTCCTTTGAATTTAAAGCAGGATTACTTCTCTACTGAAATGACAGGGCTGGTAGACTACCACATATAATTCAAGTGGTTATGTTACTCTTGCAGGCAGTGTGGATCTGACTCACCTAAAAAGGACTGTCAGCTGATTTCATTATCATTATTATTATTTTAATCAGGCTTTATTTACTATCCTCAGAACTGCACACAATTAATCTTAAATTTTGAGGTGTTTTTATTGGCAGAAATAGAGTTCATCATTAAAGTCAATGAATCCAGCCAGTGTAAAGTAAATATATGTTTCCAGGGCTTATTTTACAATGAATGTGTGGAACCTGTATTGCATAGGTCTGAGCAGCCTTTCAAAAGGAAGAAGAGCAGCTCTGGGCACCCAGACATCCAGGAATCATGTGTGCTGCCACGTGGTGTTCTGGAGACTGAACAGACCCCCAGACAAGATGCTGAAAGTCAGAAGATTCAGTCTTAGATGTTCCCTGGGCCCGTTTCATCATTCCCAGTTATGCTGCCGAGCTTGGATGGAAAGCAAATTCCTTTGAATGTTGCTTATATAGTCTGTGTTTGTAAAAGTTGCTCATTCTTATCTCAGGTTTTGAGAAGGGTGTGTGACTGTGGTGTGTGAAGAAGAGTAGCTGATGTTTAAGCAGGTGACTGTTGGTCAGTTCCTGACACTCACCTTCTAACCCGTGTAAGCAAAGTTCTCTGAGGATTATCGAGCACAAGGATGCCACTTTGGTTCAGAAATGCCTGAGCTACAGGCTGCTGGCAGCCAGTAGGATGCACTCACTCAGCAGACATCACCTGTGTTTATGCTCTTCCTTAGGATCTGTGATCAGAGCCAGGCTTCTCTACTTGATGGACCTTGGCCTGATGCAAACTATCTGATATTTTTAGCATCATTGCATAGGTGAGGGACAGGCTTAACCCCTTCCCTGTTACATTTGTGTGCTTACTTGTTTGTTGCAGTTCTTTTAAAATTTGAAATCCCAGCTGTTTTTAAAATCCCACGTTACCTTGTTTATGCTTAAAGAATCCTACACGACAGCGTTTCTGTAAGAACTAACAAAGTGAAAATTCATAATACAAAGCCTCATGGCAACAGTCATGTTATTCTATATTTTTATTCATTCTGTTGGTAGAGTTATCTCAAAAATAAACAATAGTAATGCTGCTATTTTTATGCTGACTTTAAAACTTAATCCATTCTGTCAGTTTGTTTTTAAGATGATATTAAATTACTTGATCTCTTACAGACACCAATTACTGTTTAAATACAAGATCTGAGTAATACAGTGGTATCATTATATACTGTTTAGACAAAAGAAAGGAATGTATAGGTATTTAAAATGTTCTAGTGTGACAGATAGCAATACTGGTTTATAGCTTTGTTAGGTAAATGGTACTTTTTTAAGGGGAAGATATGATGGTGCAACTGTTCTTATAAGATATTTCTTCTGGAGGCTTAGAATTTTTTTTCATGATACTCATAAAGCAAGATTTAAAAAACAGTTGTTTGGAATTGTGTGGAATGTACATAACCATAAATTTTTTCTGACTCAAGCTTGCTTATCTACACTGTGAGATTTTCTTTAGATTCTAGGTAGCGGATATACAAGTCAGATACTAGTGATGTATTTTTTGAGCTGTTTGAAAAACTGATAGTACTTGCAAAAAAATTTTGGTCTTTGAGTTAACAAATCAAGAATGAAAACCACTGACTGGAAATCAAGATGCGAGGTGTGTTGAATGTTTCTTTCAGGTTTTCTGGTCTTCTTGTTTAGACTGAATTCTTCTAAAATGTGCATATTATTATTATTGTGGTGCCAGCTGTATGTCACCTGTTAGCAAATGATTCCTAAACACCTGAGGAATAATGGACTCCTACCCTCTGTTGAGCAGGTCTTGCTTTTCCCACCCATTAATTTACGCTAAAATACTTTTACTGGTCTTTGAAAATGTTGACAGCCATTCTTGATAGAGGATACATTTATATGTGGCTTCTTATTGAGAAGGATAGCATAAATGAAACTCAAATCTAAAATTAAGTGCTGCTGTGTCTGTGGGTTTGTTTTGAAGTTATAAAGCATTTATAACGCTTTGTTTTCAGGTGTTCATAATCCTAAACTGCAATACTGAGGACACTTGGTAACGCTGGAGATGCTGCATGTCTCTTGAAAACACAGTTTACTAAGTAGATAAATGTTTGCTTCTAGACCTGTCTGATTGTTAACATCATTCAGAAGCTTAACTCCTTAATGACCAAGTGTTGTGGTTTAACCCCAGCTCAGCCCCACACAGCCACTCACGCCTCCAGTGGGCTTGGGGAGAGAATCAGAAGAGTAAAAGTGAGAAAACTCATGGGTTGAGATAAAGACAGTTTAATGGGTAAAGCAAAAGCCACATACACAAGCAAAGCAGAACAAGGAATTAATTCACCACTTCCCATGGTCAGGCAGGAGCTCAGCTATCCCCAGGACAGCAGGGCTCCATCACACATGGTGGTGACTTGGGAAGACAAATGCCATCACTCCAAACAACCCCCTTCCTCCTTCTTCCCTCAACTTTATATACTGAGCATGATTCCATGTGGTCTGGGGTATCCCTGGGCCAGCTGTTCCAGCTGTGTCCCCTCCCAGTTTCTTGTGCACCCCAAGCCTCCTCACTGGTGGGGCGGTACAAGAAGCAGAGAGGCCTTGGCTCTCTGTGAGCCCTGCTCAGAAATAACAAAGCCATCCCTGTGTTATCAGACTGTTTTCATCACAGATCCAAAACACAGCCCCATGAGCCACTGTGAAGAAAATTAACTCCATCCCAGCCAAAACAGAACACAGACCTGAGTGTCTGAGGCAGGAAAGAGCCAACTTCTAATCCCTATTTCAGTGAATGGGCTTCCAGATATCAGTGTTCCATACATGATATTACTATTTTTAATTAGTTCTTTTATCTGACAATATAATGCTGTGAAACTTCTGCAGTACTCTTTTGCAGAACATTTTCCAGAATCTAGTTGAAGGATGGCAAATTGGTTTGCTAATTAAAGTCAAATTTGTGAATTAAAAAATTGAAATGACCAGGTATATCTAATTGTGGGTGTCATTTTCACTGTAAGTAGGTGGGGAGAGGGAAAGTTCCATTTTCTTGTGTGTTTTCGTTTATTTTGGGGCTTCACTGCAAGCATGTTTATCATTTGATACCTTGTGTTTGCATGACTAATCTCAAATTCAGGCATCAGCAGTCACGTGTTCTGAATATGAATGTCAAATGCACTTTGAGTTACACAGCTGAAAGTACTCTGTGTCCTCAAGTTCTGGATTTCTGCACTAACAGTAAAAGCTTCTTAAAAATCTGTAACATCAGTGCCTCCTACGATTGTAAATGCCAAGTGATGTGTGTATTTCTTCATTTTCAGGGATCTACTTCAGACACTAACTGAGGATGAACTGCACACGCTGGAACGTAACCTCTGCATCTCTCAAGATGTAGATTTTCCTGTCAGAGCAGATCCTGAAGTACCCTCTGTCATTGCACCAGGCTTAACTGCGACTTTGCCTCCTAAGGAACTTTCAGCAAAAGCTGAGAACACAGAGGCTGAGCTGGCTTGTTCGATGCAGTATGATGAACAGGAGCTGGAACAGCTGAACAGGATGGTACACAGAGTCGGAGATGAAATGTCTTCTCTGCTTTCCCCTCCAAGCATCTGTCAGTCTCCAGCTCACAGACCTACCCTAAGAAATAGTTCTAGCACAGAAGCTTCACCAACACGGCACCATCTTGACAACTTAACCGATGAAGAGGACAGAGTGTTTTTTATGGATGACCTAGATGGAGCAGGAGAAGCTCTTGCTGGGTTGGATTCAGTAAGTGATACTTTTGCTTGGGTGAATAACCCTTGCCACGATTCAAAACAGAACCTGCAATATAGAGATGCTTTGCTGTATGAGAATGGCCATCAGACAGAGGAAACTTTGCTTTTAAAAGAGGCTGAAAGTGACTTAAGCAATAATAACAATGTTGAAGATGGAAAGCAGATGTCTGGCATTGCAGTTCCAAATTCGTGCAGCTGTCTAGAAGGTCCGGACTCACAGTTATACCTCAATGGCTGGGATGCGTATGGTGATGACGCAGAAACAGCAGAAGTGATTGCTCACAGGACAGGGGGAATGAAAATATCTGCTACTGTAATATTCAATCCTAAATCTCCCTCTAGCTCAGAATCCCCAGTAACAACTCCAGAAGCAGCTATTAGTTGTGTTCCTGGACCCGCTCATCCATTAGCAAATGAGGAGGTGGATGAATCCCATAAACTCAGTATAGCTACCACAAACTGTCTAATTAATTCCTGTGTGTGTTGTGGCAGCTGTGAAGACAGCAGGGAGGACGGTGTTGAAGGTTTAAAGACTAAACATTCTGCAGGAGGTGTTGTAAATGCTTCGTACACATTAGTGAAGTCTAAGGAACTGGACCATGTAGATAACTTGGACAGTTCGGTCCCTGCACAGGAAACATTAAAACCTGAAACTTCTGCTTTGTTAGCAGAAAGAGACTTTGGCAGTGAAGAGCAAAAACTGCCAATCTCCTCTAAGTGCCTGGCACATTCCTCAGGTTCACAGGTAGGAGCAGAAAGTGACTCACAAGGAGAAGCAGAAAGCATCTCAAATCAGCAGAAGAAGTGGGAGAAAAGAAAACAACTGTGTGAGAAAAAAATGGACTACAGTGAAGATGCTAGTAGTGAAAGGACAGCAAAGGAAGATGTAAAGTCAAGATCTAGTTCAAGGTAAGAGCAACTTGCTGTCTTGGTAGCAATTTGCATGTACATAAATTCCTGTATCCTTGTTGCTGTAGTGATTGGTGAATTGCTAATTTTGCTTACAAAGACAATAGTGTGTTGCAGGATTAAGGAATTTATTCATATTTTTTTTTTAATGCAGATAGCTCTTTACTGGACTTCAGCTTTTCTGCAAAACATTTGGAGGTCATCTGAATTTTAATCATCTAATGTCTCTATATCATTGAAATCAATGTTGCATTACCTGCTTAATGTATCCAAGAGGGCATTGCTGCTAAAGGGTACCTGGATCATTATTTCCATTGTACTTTGCTGTTTTGCAGGAAAAGTGTGTCTGGCAGATACTAAAAAGTTAACTTCTACATCACTGAATGGGATTAAGTTGGAATCTAAACACATTTTACCTTAGCTTCGTTTGTGAGAACAGGGTTAATCTGATCATGTTGCCTGTGGGCATGAGCATATTTGTGAATGTCTGTGTGCTGAAGGAGCCTAACTGGGTGCAGAAGAGCCTTTTAAACCTATTGGAGCATTTCAGCCAAAGTTGATAGAAGAATAGTAGTCATGGGTTAAGGTTCTGCATATTTAATGACTATAAGGAACTCCATAACAGGGAAATAACATAATAATACTTGTATTGAAGAAAATGCCATGCTTCAGGTCACCTTTGATTAGACTTTAGGGATCTTACACACATCAGTAGAAAACCTGATTTTGCTTTGGTTTACTGTTTTTGAGGATAACCTGTTTTGTATGAGTAATGTCCTCAGTTTCCCCGAAGTATTAATATCATGAAGCAGAGGAAAGAAATTAGAGATAAATTGTTGTTGTTTTCTATATTTCTGTGACAACTTTCTTTGTATGTGTGTGATGCAGGATCTCTCATTTTGTTATGTTTGTAGAGTTCAGATTACACAGTGGAGGTAGCTTGAATCATGAAGCATAACCACAACATAAAGGCTGCAGAAATAAGCACTTGTTTAATAACATACCAATTGAATTATGAAATATATTACTGGTAATGGAAATAGAATCAAGAGTTCTTTGGCCTGGAGTTAATTCCTATTACAGGTAAAATACAACTTAGTGTGCACAAAGCTCAAACTTTTGAGAAGCTAATTTCATCTTTCTGGTTATTCTGACTGTTTGCTATCTTAGGCTTGCAAGCATGGTCATACTCAAGGCCTTACAGCAGGGTTTCTGAATGGACTTAAGAAGTAATTCACAAATCCCTTTGACATTTCATGATTTCGCAACACTTCAAATGGAATATTGCTTAAAAGTAGTTAGTGTATATTTAATTAGTTTCCTGATAAATCATACATCATTTACTAAACTCTGACAATTTGTCTACTAATTTTTGCCTTGGGTAGGATATTAAATGAAATTTGTGAGAACAAGTCTGCAAAAGAGATTATATATATATAAGCTACTTTTTAGCCTCCTATATTTTATCAATGTAATAACGTCTGCTGTGACTTGTCCCACTTCTATTAATACTGTTTAAAAACTTTATCTGAGAATTGTCCATTTACAGAGAGTTCTGAAAGTCTGTGTTCCTCTGTGTCCTTTTGTTTGCTTCTGGTTCCTGTCTGGCCTCTCCCACCTGCTGTGATTTTGTAGAACCGAAGTCACATTTTGTCTATGTGGTTACTTTTTCAGATTGGAAAAGTCACAGCCTACTTGATGAGAAGTTGTCCAGACACTGACCATACCTTTGATCCTGCCTTTTTTCTTGCTCCAAACCATTTTCAATTATATGATTTCCTCTTAGCAATAAGTGAATCAGAACTACACTTACTCGAGATATGAGCAAACCATGGATGTGCACAGTGGCATAATTATATTCTGTTTTTTTTCAGTGGTTCCCAGTGTTTGACTTTGGATTTTTTGCCAAGTGGTGTGCTGATGTTCTTTTTGAAGGTGTCTGCTAAAGCCCCAAGATGTTGCTTGTGACCTCAGAGGCTGTCATTCTATATTTATCTGATGTTAAAATGGTTCTCCACATGTTTACCAGTGGAGTCTTGCCATTTTATTACCTGTTATTCAGACTTTAAGATCCTGGGCAGTTCTTCCGTCTGTTCTAGTTATTACTGTGAATAATTTTGCTTTGTAAGCAACCTTTCAGACCTCGTTGCTCTCCCTCTTTTGCAGACTGTACATGAAAACAAAACTCCCAGGGTGCTGAAGAACTTCAGCGGTGACATCTCACTCCTCTGAGAAGTGCTTGTGTGTTAGCTTTTCCCTAGTTGTGGTTAAGAATCATTTATCCATTTTGGGCCCTTCCCTCTTATACTGTAGCTCCTTAGTTTTCTTAAAAGCCTTTAGTGAGTTATTTTGACAGAAGCTATTTGGAAATCCAGAGGCTTGACAGCTGAATCACCATTCTTCACAAGCTTCTTGACCCATTCACAGAGCTCCCAAGAGGTTCCCTCTGCAGAAGTCACGTTACTTCTTTACAGGCAGACCTTCATATTGTTATCTACTTACTTTAGTTCTGATGTATTCTGTTAAGTTGCTTGGTATGAACATCAGGCTCACAGAACCAGAGTTGTTTGAATCTCCATGGAGTCCTTTTTATTTTTAGAGATTGCCACCTTTAGACTCTAAGCATCAAGAAAGTTTTAAAAGAGAGGTTAATAATTCATCTCATTCATTCTTGAGTTCTCCGGAAACTCTTGGATGAATATTTCTGAATATTTTGTTAACAAATTAGGATTTTCCCCATGGCCTCTACCACAGTTACTTTATTGATTACTTCTAATTATCTGTATTTGTTACTGAGACTACAGTACATCTATTATTAATTGGCAAGTATTCCACCTTTGCAGCAGTAAAGAAGTAGGGATGGAGTTGTTTTGTAACTAGATTGTTGATGCTTTATTTGGAAGCATTCTAATATTAACTCCTTTGGTATATTCTGTGGAATATGGAGATGCAGGAGATCTACTGAGTACTAAAATAAGAAATTATATGTGTATAGATCTTAGTTTTTTCTTATATGTACCTTTATATAGATCTGGTTCTTGCCTCTGAATCACTAGTCATGTTATCGGTAAAAGAGGTAATTCAGTTACAAAACAGAACTTTGTGGACCTTTCCTTACTCATGCTGCCTGGGCAGTGACTAATCACTGTTTTTTGATGGTATTTTTAAATTGGAAGATCACATTAGGCTTCTGCGACTGCTCCCTATTAAATGCTTATGAATGCCAACTTAACCATAGGGGAAACGTTGGAGACAGTAGATTATTTTCAGAATGATGGACCCATTAGCTAGAACAATAAGCAATCTAATTCACGTGGAATAGCTGCAGGATAGGCTCATTCATCAAACTGATAAATGTATTTACTTTCTCGTTACTGTAAGTCACCAACTAGGAGAAGAAAATTCTTTCCCTTGTCTGAATCAAGCAGCTGTCAAACGTGTATGTTGTGACACAAACTGTGTGCTTTGGTAGATCAGTTGTTATACTACACAGTATGAGATTATACATATGATGTCCATGATCCAGACCAGTTTACCGTAATAATCCTTATATCTGAAGTAGCTGGTATTTCAGGCTTCTTTGTCTAGCCTCAAAATTCAGTAGAGTTTAAAATAGCATCCACAGCTTCTCTGGGGTGAGTGCCTCACCACCTCACAGTAAAGAATTTCTTCCTAATATCTAATCAAAATCTACTCTCAGTTTGAAGGCATTCCCCCTTGTCCTGTCACTCCCTGTGAAATGTCCCACTCCATGTTTCTTGTGGGCTTCCTTCAGGTACTGGATGTCCACAATTAGGTCTCCCGAATTGTTCTCTGGGGTGAACAATCCCAGGTCTCTCAGCCTGTCCTCACAGGAGAGGCTTCATCGCTCTGACCATCTTCGTGACTCACCTCTGGACTCGCTTCAGCAGAATAATGTCCTTCCTGTCCTGAGGACCTCAGAGCTGGATGCAGGACTCCAGGTGGGGTCTCACCAGAGTGGAGTAGAGGGGCAGAATCCCATTGCTCTCTCTGCTGACCACACTGCTTTTGGTACAGCCCAGGATATGTTTGGCTTTCAGGGCTGCAAGGGCACACGGCCGGGTCATGTCCAGCCTCTCATCCACCATCACCCCCAAGTTCTTCTCAGCAGGGCTGTTCTCAGTCTGTTCATCCAGCCTGGATTGATACTGGGGGTTGTCCCAACCCAGGTGCAACACCTTGCACTTAGTCTTGTTAAACCTCATGAAATTCCCATCGACCATTTCTTGAGCTTGTCCAGATCCCTCTGGATGGCATTCCATCCCTCTGGAGTGTCAACAACACCACTCAGCTTGGTGTCGTCAGCAAATATGCTGAGGGTGCACTTGATCGCTTAGTCTCTGTCATTAATGAAGCTATTAAATAACACTGGTCCCAAGATGGACCCCTGAGGCACATCACTTGTCACTGATATCCATCAGGACTCTGAGCCACTGACCACTGGATTTGACTGTCCAGCCAATTTCTTATCCATCTAACAGTCACATAGAGTGCATCTCTCTTCAATTTAGAGAGAAGGATGCTGTGGGGGACAGTGTCGAAGGCTTCACGGAAGTGCAGATAAATTGCATCTGTAGCCCATCCCTTGTCCACTGACAAGGAGTAGTCACTCTGTCATAAAGGCCATCACTGGGTATTGACATGTCTTCACTACTTTGGTTTTTAAGTCACAGCTGACATTGTCTTTTCCCTGTTATTTGCTTTTAAGTATTTAAAAGAACACCAACAGCTCAAGACTGTTGGGCACCACTGTTAATGAGATGCAAATACGAGAAAAGCATTAGCAAAGATGTAGTTGGTATGTGATCTGCCAAGGGGACAATGTGAGAAATAAAGGCTGTCATGTAGCAAAACAAACTGTTAAAGGGGGAAAGTCATGTAGGAATAGAACAGAAGATGATAAAACTATGACAAAGCACCATTTGGTGTTTTGAGGTAAAAAAGGACATAAATTAACATGAAAACCAAGCTTTAAATCTGTTTCTAGTGTTCCTTGGTTTTCAACTGGAAGCAAACTATACAGGTTTTTTTGTTTAAATGCCCATTCTGTCGCAGTATTCTGCCTGATTTTTCCCAGTGGAAAGAAAATTATAAGGAGTGTGGATTTTTTTTTTTGGCTGTTTTGTAGATATTTGGCTTTCTGTTCTTTCCAGAGTTGAAGAGTCCTTGTCAACCTGCTAATGTTTTATGAAGTTTAGCAACTTGTGTCATATTGTCACACAATGCTGGTGGTTTCATGTTTTAGTCTTAAGTACCTGGTTCTGTTGCATGTTTGTTTATCTAGGTGCTGACCTCAAAACAGTTCTGATATAAAAAAAACCAGATTATTAAGCGCAGTTCCTCTCGTTTCTGCTGCAGGTCTGTTGTGTCTTGCTTAAACTTTACAATTTTTTTTTTCCAATTTTCCTTTATCTGTTTGAATGTACTTTTGATGAAGCCTTTTACACTGCACCTGAAGATTGGCAAAAGGAGCTGAAATTGGTAGTGAGGAGAATTTCTCATCTTCACACTTCCTGCAAGCTCTAGCTGTGTCCATCGGCTGTTGGATGCTGGCGCTGTTTGCATTTACTTGTGGGGGCTTATAAAATAGCATATTTTGCCATATGCTTTTGCAGTGTAAGGAGGAAGAATGAGGCATCCTTGGAAAAGCATGTTTTGCTATTTGTTGATCGGTATTGCCGTTCTAGAATAAGGTGAATAATTTATTTTTCTCTAGCTTGGTATTCAAGTTGTCTCATTTCTTAGTCTTGCAATTCAGTAATCTTTAAATTGCATATATTGTACAATATTTATATATTACAATAGTATATATTGTAATATGTTTAAAATTTTATTTCCTCAGCATATTAGAATAACTATATAAAAAGATGAACACCTGTTATTTCTATTTTTGATTTTTTTTTGGCCTGTATTTCTTTTTTGAATCCTTGGCAGCATGTGACATGTGCATATTTTCAGTATAGCAACTTTAAGATAAGTTATTCCACCTTTATAAATGCAGGGAAAAGAGCCATTTGTATTTTGGGGATGGCTAGCATTTGTTAAAAAAAAACAAATTCACAAGAATTACCTTTCTTGTCTCTTAGTTTCTAGTATATGATTCTACAAGTACTCCTTTATCAAAACTAGATTAATCAGTATTTCAATGTAAAATAACTTGATTAAATGTCTTAAAGTCATTCTTTTCTATAATAGTGCCAGCACAGTAAGACTTAAGAAAATTGTATATGTTTTTACATTAAAAAGTTGCCTTTTCCATGAAAAAATAATGGCCAGCTGTGCAAGTTCATGTAAACAGAAATATGACTGCTTAGCATCCTGTACTGATTAGTCTTTTAACTAGGTATAAAGGAGAAAGGAAATTTCTCATCACCAAAAATAAAAGAGCAGTAGATTGGGAACCAAACATCAGCCTTTCTACTGCAAGACTTCCCTTAAGTAATCATTTATCTGGCTGTTGATTGAAATTCTTTGTTTCCCTTCTGGTATTCTGTTTTGTGTCTTCGTTCAAGTAGCCAAATTCAGTATAAATGATTTTTTTTTTTTTTGAGTCCCTCCTCCCCTTCTTTGTAACAACACAAATCTCAAATTAGAAGTGGCAGTGTTTCACCCTGTCTGTTGAACACAGGTTTTGTGTTGCCCAATAACGTGACTGCTGTTACGAAGCCTTGGGGTGCAGATAGAAGGTGTCAGTGTTTTATACCAGCTTCCCTTTTACTAGGTCCATGTATCAATTGAACCAACTGAGAACCAGATTAGCTCTCAACATGCAGATTTCCAAATAGAGTATAATAGGTGAAACAGGGTTGTAAAAGATACTTTTTGAGTGGGTTTAGTGTGACACATGAGGCTTTAGCGTCAGCCCTCCTGTAGGGAGGTGGTCAGAGAAGACCTGCTCCAATTAACTGTTGTAACATGGACTGTAATTGTGTTTCATAATAGCTTTCATGAAGAAGCCATCCCCTGAAACAAACAGAGGTTTAATTAAATGTAAAGGACTACAAACACATTCTAGTAAAAAAAAAGGCACACAAACCAGAATAAAATAAAGGTGGCTTTCAGTTTGTTTTTTTTTCTTAGATTAGTTACAAAAAGCAACCACCAGCCTTAAATACAGGGTTCCTTAGTGTGGCCTGCCAGTATTCCCTGAAGAGGCAGCCATGCCACTTTTGCTCTCTCTTGCCTCAAATCTTTATTCCGTATTTTTATCAGAAGTGCTGAGGAATTAACGTTTCGATGAGCATGGATAGTGGTTTTATTCAGCGTTAGAATGTAATTTTAAAAATAGCAGTGTAGGCATTTAAGATCTACAAATGAAACAAACTTTTGCCACCTTCCACGGTTCAAGCAGTCCTATGAACCCCGGTCTAATGAAATGTTAATTGCAAATGACCATGGTGTGGTGAAGTTCAGGTCGCCTGTGGGCTGATATGGGAAGAAAGGGTTAGCTGCTGTCAGCTGCAGCATGTGGCTAATGCAGGTGTCTTCTCTGATAATTGTGCTAATGAACGTGCCTGCTGAGCTATCATCAGCTGATAATGGGAGTCTTGAGTTGGGAAAAACAGGTCAGTTCACCTCAGGATCCACCAACATCTTAGAAAAGCTGAGGGAAACTTCAGGCAGACACTAATAAGTAGAAGACTCTACAAAGAGTTATCTTGAGTTTGTGTGTGCTGAGAGGGAAAGCAGTATGTCACAGGAGTATTTTTTTATTTGGTTGAGGTTTTTTTTAAAAAAAAAGCTGGTTAGTATGACACTGAGAAAGTATAAAACAGTTATCATTATTGGATTCCCATTTCTTGGTGCTAAATAAACACAGAATTTCTCATTTGAAGAGTTACAACCTGAATATGAATCAGAAATAAAAACTGTAAATGATAAATACTATTTCCTGTACAAAAATTCAATCTCTGTTGATATACAGGAGTGAGAAAAACATTTACATGTTGTAATTGCCTAAAGTACACATCATTTGTTGTAACAAACTAGTGTCTGTGAGCGTGGCTTGTGTCAGGTGTGTCCAAGCAGGCTACATTGCCAAATGATGACTGACCAGATGGATGTCTAATCCTGATACCAGCAGATCACTCAGCATGGCCAGGTGTGTGCACCAAGTGAAGGATGGACTGGTGGAAAATGAAAACTGTTATAAAGCAGTTTAGAATGGCAAACAGTGTTAAGGCAAGGCTGAAAAAAGCTGAGATGGTGGAGATGATGAGAAATTGGAGGTTAGAGGTGAGAGAAGATTCAAATGAGAGGAAAAGAAGTATGGAGAAGAGATGAGGTAAGGCTTGTTATCTTTTCAGAAGATATCTGTGAAGACGAATAGAAAGGTAGCATTGAGATTATTGATAATGCAAGTGTTGTGGGCCATTATGTTCAGAAGTTACTCATTAAGTTTACTTACAATTAAGGTCCTTTATTGTTTTGCCTTCTGGCTCAGACTGTCCACTCCACATAATTACCTGACAGTAGAAGGTGATTTCATTACTTGGGACAAATATTCACAATAAATAATATCCGCTCTTAAGAGAGAGGTGGTACTCTAGGGTGGTGATTGGTTTGGTGTGGTTTGTGATTTAGCCTAGAGCATTTAACTCCCCAAAAAAGTGGGAGAACTTCAAGTTCTTTGGAAAAATGTAAGCCCTTTGGGCTGCGCATATGAGCTGAAAGCCTCAAATTCTTTAAAACAAACAAAAAATACAGAAAACTAGAACCTAAAAAAATTGAATTTAAATTCTTAAATATTGGTAACTGAGATACTCTGACTGGATTTCAAGTATATCATGCAGAGCTTCACAGAAAGCACAGAAGGTCAGCAAACCTGACATCTTTCATTTAAAAATGTTGCTCCCAAAATCAGCTGGCAGGACTGTTACACTGGAAAAATCTGGAAACGGTGGAGAGGTGAGAGAGCTTAAAAGAAGGGGCTGAGTTTGCTAGCTGTTCTTGTTTCCTGGTTCTGCTGTTCGAAGATTACTTTAGTCTGAACAATACACGGTATATTTTCAAGGCAGCTTCTCCTGCTGTTGCAGAAAGAGTGATAGGCTTCACTCGCAAGACGGAAGCAACAATGTATATAATGGACAATGACTTAACAAAATTCAATGGTAAATGTGACAGTGGTTTAACAAGATTTGATGGCAAGATACACTTCAGTATTTAGTGCATGGAGAACAGAGGGGAGTCAGACAAAACTGCTGGGTAGACTCTTTCATTGAGTCATGAGGTTCAGAGAAGACTTCTCAGAGAAGAGTCTGGGTGCAGCTGGATCCAGACTTAGTCCCAGTCTTTGTCAGTAGTTTGTGTCTAAAGGGTTATATATGTGCAGTTGGTGTTTTTGTCGCTTAAATAATATTTCAACATTTCTACATGCTTATTCCCAGTTCACTTACTGAGTATCTGATATGATAAGGATTCTCTCAGCCTTGACGAGTAACCTTGAGAGGCATCCCTACTCAAGGGGAGGTCCTGGCATGCAGCTTGCTGCCATGCAGGAGAGCTCAGTGTGCCCTGAAGTGTCCACTATTTATGAGCTGAGATGATTGACTAATAGTCATATTTGCATACCAGTTGTATTTTGTTTGGAGCATGCTCCACTACGCCTCAGCTGTTGAGAAAGATTTGTGGCCCTTGGCTGCTGTGTTTTCTGTCTCCCCAGAGCCCAACTTGGGTGCAGCCATCACGATTGCCATTTTTGGCTACTGCTTGAAGAGAAAAGGGGGGCGAGCACACCACCACACCTGCCCAATCATGGTGTGAAATTACATGCTAATGGCTTTTTAATATCATTTAGCTGCCATAAAACAGATAGTAAAAGTACATTTTAGTAGCATGACCATATTGTAAGATTGGATGGGTAAAGGTGATGAGCTATAAAAGAGTAAGCCTTTGTTTAAATGCATATATCTCTTCATAATGAGCAGAATTAGCAAGGGAAATTACATAAAACGAATGAAAGTTAAATAGATTTTTGTTCAAGTCTGATAAAATTATTTTCCGGTTGTGAAGTCTCTCCTTTCAACTAAAGCGTGGTGCACTTGGGATTTATTTTCAAATTGGCAATCAGAAATGAGAAACATGAAGGGGTACATTTTCTGAGTGATTAGTGGGAGGGTATGCAAACAAATCCTATTATTTCTTAGTGGGATTAGAGCACATACCTTCCATACACTGCTTTGAAGAATTCCCCCTAAGCGGTCTTCCAGACTTGTAGCTGGAAAAATAGCTAGAATAGTAAATTTGGTAGAAGAGAAGAGTTTGGAACATAGCTGGTTTACATATGCCTGAAAAGCAAAAGAGCATAAAAAAATTTGCTAGTAATTGTGGATAAGTAAGATAAAATAACTCTGAGCTATATAACTACCTCTCTTTCAACTAGAGATGTTTCTTAAGTTTCTCTTTTGCATTGTCCAGAGATTTTTGTTGACTGAACATTTGAGTTCAGCAGGCTTGAATGAATCTTCTGCACCGCCTAGAGCCAATACAGCTTTGATATCTCTGCTCAAGATTACTTATTTTCTTATTTAGTATAATTTAATTTTTTTCAGCTTGTGGAATTTCCAGTAGCTGAGCAGTAAATTGTTACTGAAACAAAAAATTGGTCTTTACAAGATAGTTTTGTAGTGCTTATGAAACTATTTTTATTCCTCTAATCCTAGTTTATGTTGATAATATGATGTAAGATCTAAAATGATGTGTTATTTAAAGGCATTTCATTAGCCTTGGGATGCCAGAGACAAGTTCGGTACCATTCATTTAAATTATTCATATCCTTTTACTCAGTAGCTAGTGGATTTCCACTAATGAAGTGTCAGTGGTTTGCCATGGGACTGCTCCTTCCTGCTTATCTGTTGGCTCAAAGCACAAAATTTGAGGGTACATATCTGGCAGTTATAGGGACTGAGCAAACTTAGGGTCGGGGTAGGTGTGTTATCTTCAGCTCCATCAATGAAGAGTCAGCTTTCTGCCTTCTAACAGACTTTTTCCTTCCAATGGGAAGGGAACATAGATCAAACTTGTCACAATGTTCTGAAGTTTTTGAAATGTATGGTTTAGTGTATCTTGCCCTGAAACCCATGGTGACTTGATGAACTTTGAGTTTTGTTATGTCTTCATTATAAGGTTATACAACACTTAGCAGCATGGGCATGCTATTCCCTCTGTCCCCAATGAAAATGTAAGATGCTTGATTCTTTCTTGAATGTTTTAACTGTACAGCATGAATTACTTGAAGACTTTTTTTAAGGTGTGTGCCCACTGATTTTTGCCAGATTTTCTATCCATTTGGGAAGAAAACAGAATAGGTTTGTATCATTTTCTGAAGAGCAGAAACTCAGCTGCCAGTTTATTCTTATTTCTGTATGATCCATGACAAGCCATGACTTATCACAGTGCTCTGTTTTTACCTTTGTTGGCTTCAGCAGTTCATTTTGTTTCCATATGTTTTTTCAGTTCTCAGGATGGCTTACGTGATTCCCCCCTCAGCTCCATCTCCAGCAGTGACTATGAGAGTGTTTCTGTCACTACATGTAGTCTCTCCAGCATATACGCTCTGAGGTAATAACATCCCTTCGCAGTCAGATTTGACGGATGGTATTGACTTATGCTCGGTTAAAAACTTCCATTGAATTAATCAAGTGACAGCAACACTTCTGAGTATTCTTCCTTTTGGACAACAGGTGCTCTTTTTTTGTTGTTGTTTTGGTTTTGTTTTTACCTAGCAACTTTTTTCAGTGCTGTGACAACTGAGAGGCAGCTATTTATGGAAAAGTTTTAATGCATACAGGAATCAATTACATATGTCCCCGATCTCGCTTTTAGTTGTCCATATGGCATTTCCTTGGAGACACTTTGGGTCATAGCTTGAAAACAAACAAATGCTTTTCTTAGCTAGGCCTTGGCTTTCTACAAGACGTGTTTTTCCCATTCTGTTTTGCCTGGTAAAATGAAGTAGTGAAACGAGGGAGTGTTCCCGTTAATAATACATTACTTTCCACCGTATTGTTGGCCAGAATTGGTAAGAATACTAGTTTATATTCTCATCTTCTGAAACTGCATGAGAGTTTTAACTCCAGTTCTGTTCAAAGCACTTAATGAGAATAATAGAGGAATGAAGTTTAGGGCATGAAAGTGTCACTAAAGCATAAATATGAGTTCTTCACTTTCTTTCAGTGTTTGTATAACATTTATGTATGTGATGTATTGCATACAGTGTATGCAATCATGTTTTTACGCTGGTACAGACAGTTTGAAATACCAATACTTCAGCTGATGAAGATCCTCCTCCACTGCCTCTTGTCTCCTCTTTATTCATCTGTTTCTCTCTACCCAGCACTTCATTTGAACTTTAGGAGTTCTAAATTTTTACTAGGTTTGGGGATAAAAAGAGAAGGTGAAATGGCTTTTCTAACAGTGATGGATGAAATACTAAAAATAATAATTGTGGGGTTTTTAGGCTGTATCTGTCTTCAAGCTCAATTTTTTGGTAGTTTTTTATTTTTGAAATAAGGACAGAAAGATGCAACGAAAACTGGTTTTCATTGCTTTAATTTTGAAATAGATTTCCTTTCGACTTCTCTTTAAACAAAACCCAATTTACCTGCATGCAACAGCTGCCCTATTCTAAGTACTGTGTACATCAAAGACTTTCACACAGGGTTGTCTGAATGGGTGGTAGAATTTGCCTCATTTACTCTTCAGGAATAACTGGAGCAGTGGAAATAAGTCTTCATTAGGTGCACCACCTCTTTTCGAGGCCTTACTGTACTGCCTTCATATGTTAGTATCGCAGATGCCACTGTATTGATGCGTAGGTAAATTAAAGTTTGATTTATAAGGCAGTATTTGTACATGTTCCTTTGTGCTCTTGTCCTCTGAACTATAGCATTGTATCATCTCTGGGTGGTTTGACAAAATCCAAGTTGCCTGTTTTTCTGCATCTGAGTGATATTACCGGAGATCTAGTAGTCTGTGGTGCAGTAAAACAAAATAGCTGCCTGCTTGACTATAATAATAGGAATTTCCCCCTTTGAAATCCTTAGTTTAAAAAAAGTTTAAACGCCTTTTAATGATTTATTTTAATGAAATAAAAGAAGGAAAAAAAAAAAGCTCAGAAATCTAACTGCTTCACGGTAGTATGTTCCTAGCTCTCTGTGCAAAGAAGTGTAATATTCAATACATCTATTTGTATTACATTTTAGAATACATTATTTTTAAAAGGCTTCTGTCTTCTTTTATGTTGTGTTACCTGAAGAGTTTTATTTGGCTATTAAAGAATTTCTCTAGAGTTGCAATATTTGTTTACTACAACAAGCATATTCCTTGTAAACACAATCTCTAAAATTTTTTTTTTTTTCTGACATAGCTGTCTCCATGATTCATATCCAAAATAATGCCTAAATTGTTTTTTGTTTCATTTTCTTCTGAAATATGCGATTTTAATGTACTTAATGTCTTGCTGTTTTCACTTAACAACAATTAGAAGTTATATGTAACATTTTCAGTTTTATCTGAAAAGTAATTGGCTAAGCATAGAATTCTTGAAATATGTGGCCTTCCAGCCTCCTGTGAAACATAAGCAATTCCTCTGTGCCAGTAAATAATCAGTATCCATTTTCCAAATGGAGAACCAGGGAGCAAATTCTCACTCCTTAGATCCCAGAGCACCGTTCAACCCATGGGTCATTGTTTACCATTTTCGTTTTTATTGGGAGGAAAAAACTGTCAGGACTGTAAGGAGCCATTTGGGACCAGTAAAGAGGCTGTTTCAAGTCAGCCTGTAATTTACTACCTTAGACGTGTTCAATCATCAACCAACGCTGTGTAAATTTTTTAGAGCTATATTCGTCCCACCTGATTTTAGGCACCAAACTCCTAAATTTGGGAGTTCCTGAAGGTTCCCTGTTTAGTCATTGGAGAAAAGCGGAAGCCTCGGTTAAATGTGCAATTAATTTGTTGAATCGCTTCTGGGTTGAAGATTTTCAGTCTTAAATGAGAACTATGGTTGCATGCTTTGACTGCTGACTGTTCACACAGTAATTTGAAAAACAGTTGAAAACTTTGCTCGAGGTTGCTAGAGCACAAATTGGGGAAGAAATAAAGGTACAGAGGGCTTCTCAAATGGTTTTGCTAAGGAAAGGTTAATGATTTCACTGGCACCTGATCTGTGTGGAAGGTTCCGCTTTCTAGTCTCAGAGGTCTGATGGTTAAAAGTTCAGCCCAGTTCAGAGGATAATTTTTTGCGAAATGTTCATTAAGCAGTATCCAGATCTGAGATGCCCATACCAGTAGTCAGCTTTCTTAGCAAAGAATAAATGTGTTCTGTGTATTTCAGAAAGTCTCAGAGAAACTATGTTTTTATGCAAGACTTCGAAAACTATGCAGAAGGCTTTTGTACATCAGTGACTTGAGTGAAAATTGCCCTATAGCAGGGAAGTGGCTATTGGTCCATTGATATACCAGCTCCAGGAAAAAAAATCCACCCAGTTTTTCCTTTTTAATAGTTTCTTTCCATAAATGTTATTTTGAGAACCATTTTTAGCATAACTATAACTTACTAAATCGTAAACAGGCAGGTAATAAAATACATCTCTGAAATCTTATCCATTTCAGTGCTTGAAGTCGTAAAGCCAGTGATTTTAAAAAATAAACTGCAGGAATTTGTCACCTTTCAGCATGTTTGAATTATTGGACAAGATCCTGACATAACCATTAATTTGAGTGGAAACCTAAGAGAACCTAATCCACCAACAGAAGGAGAGGACGTAGGTTCATTCTTTAAGCATATCGAGTTCTTTGAAAGACTGGAACTAGGAAATGCAAGAAAAGTGTTGCTTTGGGAATGATGAGGAAAAATGAGACAACAGAAGAACAAGGTAGCTACAATTAGCTGATTTGAAGTTTCTGGTGTAAGAGTGCAAGGGAGTAAGAAATACTAATGAATTCTGTATTCAAACATTTGCCTGCTAGAGTAGATGGTAAACAGTATTTCTTCATTTTAAGGTTATGACAAGCCAATAAATGACAACTTAACTATAAATTATAACTTTTAAAACTAATCTTAATGATACACTAGATGCCTTCTGTAATCAACAGGTATGTATTTATTTATTTATTTAGATATGTCTTTGCAGCCTAAATATTGATGTCTTGTGGTATATTTATCTACTGGTTTAGGCATTTACAAAAATTTGTGGTGAAGTTTTAGCCTGTTGTTTATGGTCTGTAAAAGGAAGTATCTGCAATGAATTTTGACTCAAACTTATGCCAAAACAGTAAGACTCTGCCAGCAATTAGAGTGGGATATTAATCTGGCTATTGCAGAATATCTGTATTTGTGTACATGTGGGCAGATCCCAAGGTCATTGGCTTGCTGAATATAGTTGAAGCATATGGCTTACTTTATGTGTATTTGGAGTATATCCCTGTTAGTATAGAGACACATGTGAAACAAGGCAGAGAAAGTTATTGTGGTATTTAGAGTATGAAATCCCTTATATTTAAAAACTGACATTTTAGTTACCTGCTGCAGAAACAGAGGGTGTTTTGCAGGAAGCTGTTTGAAGGTACCTTGCCAGTCAGTTCATGGAATCATGAAACAGCCCAGGTTGGAAGGGACCTCAAAAGATCATCTGGTCCAACCTGTTGTGGGAAAGTAAGCCTAGGTGGGATTATCTAGCACCTCGTCCACTTGCATCTTGAAAACCTCCAGCCATGAGGACTTTTGCGCATCCCAAGATTTTTTTTTTTTTCAGGGATTGACTGTTCTTAGTGTAAAATATTTTTTTGTTATATCAAGATGAAACCTCTCCCAGTGCAACTTGTCCTCTCCATGTGGCATCTTGAGAAGAGTCCATCCTCTTTATAGCCACTCTTTACATACTGGTGCACTGTGGTGAGGTCCACAGGAGCCTTCTCTTCTCCAGGAAATAAAGTACCTAACTCCGTCAGTCTCTTCTTGTAGGATAGGTCCTCCATCATCTTCATGGCCCTTCTTTGGATGCTGTACTGTCTGTGTCTTTTCTTGAACTGTGTGGATAAGAACTGGACACAAGTAGTACTCCAGTTACAAGCACTTGGTAGATTGGGATGGTCACACCTCCCATTCTCTGCTAGTGGTGCCCCTGTGGTGCAACCCAGCATCTGATTTGCCTTCATTGCTGCAGCAGCTTCACTGCTGATTCCTGTTGTCCACCAGGACCCCCAGCTCCCTTTCAGCAAGGGATCCCAGCCTGTCCTGGGCTCTTTGGTGTTGTCACTGCTACAGGACTTTGCCCTTTTCTCTGTTAAACTCCACACTGTTCTTGCCGGCTCACTCTCCCAACCTGTCCTGGTCAGAGGGATGGCTTTCCCCTCTGGCACATCCACCACTCCACCCAGGGTGGTGTCATCTGCAAACCTGGTGCTGGTGCTCGCAGTCCCATTATCCAGATGGTTTACAGTGGTGAGGAACAGCATGAGGCCTTATGTCCACCCCTGGGCATTCCCACTCGTGGCAGGCTGCCAGCCTGAGTATAGACCATTGGTCAGCACTCCCTGAGTGTGAGCTGTGAGCCAGTTTCTTGCCCATCTCTCAGATCAAGCAAAATTCTTAGGGGTGGACAGTTTCTTACAAAACCAGGTTTTATCTCAGTGCCTCAAGAAGGATGCAAGAAGGAAAAAAGAACTTGGTAATTTGCCAGAACTGTGAATTATAGTAGAAGAATTGAGTTCTTTAATCTCAGGGTACAGAACTTATGCTATCAAAGGTACAGCACAACGCCCTAAGTTTTAACAGAGATCACAGCTACTCTGGGGATCTTGTAGATAATAGCGTGGAGGACAACAAATATGTTAACAATGTATTTTAACTGAAGTTTTGGTCTACCTGATCAGCTCTGTCTTCAGTTCTCCCATCTTGCACTGTTACCATTGTTAACCTGGTCAGGTTATATCTGAAGCTACGCAAAGTGGCGGATTAATTCTGCATTAATGTTTGGTACTGTCATTTTTGGTTTGATCAGTGCATTACTGTAGATTTTCTTTCCCCCTTTTTTTTCTGTCGAGCTTTTCTTTATGGAGAGACTGCTCAGAACCTGAAAAAGGCTGTTAGTAGTGGCTTTACATGTACTGTACTGGAATCATGGAAATAAAGAAATCAGTGAAAAGAGTTGTGGGAAGAGAAAGGAGTTTATACGTTGAGCAAATCTGACTTGACTCCCAGTATAGATACTCTTCCTGTGTAATGATTTTGAACTGCAAACTGTCTGTGTATGTCTTAGGCACTGAGAGAGCCTGTGCTGTTTTGTACAATTCTCTCAGTCAAGCAGTGTGAAGGCACGATTAATACAGCCATAAACAGGCTGCTGCATACAACTTTCTTGTTTTGCTTCTAAATCCCTTGCCCCAACAACCAGCTGAGCAGTACCAGCAAAACAAAAAAGTCAGTGTCGATGAGGTCTGTCAGCTTTTGCTTATGATTTTAGTCAGTGAGACATATGTGACTGAAGCAGATGTCTCTAGGTTTTCATCGCCAGGATTCTTCTTGATGTGTTTCATGCCTTTCTTGTTCTTCTCCCTGCAAGACAAAAAAAAAAAAATTACATCTCCAAATGGTGCAGCATTTCCTAAGCTACAGTGTTCCTTTCTAGGATATTCTACGTGGTATTTTATATTTTATGCTTATCTTTGTCTTTAGTAACAAGTAACTGATGCAGATTTTATTTTCTCAAGGAATATGCCAGGCACCTTGTGTAAGCTGTTTTGTTAACAAGTGCTTGTTCCAGTGGGAAGGTGAAAATTCAGTTGTTTTAATTTTTTTTGTATTTCTTTATTAAAATAATAGACTTCATATTTTAGAGATGTTAAAATGTTCGATGTGGTTGAAGTAAATGTAGAATATACTGCTCTCTATGTAAATCAAGTAAAATGGGGCAATATTTTAAGCTGACTAGTATCAGTGACAGAGGCAATAAGACTGTTCAAGCAAAATTGGTAGACACCCTAAAATTTGCCATTTGGGGGCTATTTTCCAAGTGGCATATCAAGCTTATTGTCTGACTGGAGACTGACACAAAGTGATCATAATGGGTCTGTGTTCTTATTGCTGCATAGCTCAGTTGTAATTTTCATTTTTAGTAATTTGGCCACAATTATAATCATGTTCATTTTAGTGATGAGAAAAAAATCTGTTGTTGAATGTCACTTGGTGTTCCCTGTGATACTAATGGAACAAAATTACTAGCTTTCAGAAATTAGATTTTATTTTACAGATTAACGTTTTTTTCCCAAGTAAAACCCTTTGAATAGCATGTTTGGGAGTATTGAGATTATATGTAATTAAAATCACTATAGTAACTGCAGTTTTTGCAGAGTTTTTGACAATGCCTACAGATACATTGTAAAATCACAATTAGATTGGAGGAAAAAAGAGGATTTCCTCATACTTACAGCAGCATTGAAGGTGAAAAATGAAGAGAAAGCTTTCTTTTCTAATTAAAATTTTAAGGCTCCACCTAATACTTTAATTAGCTTTTCTCAGCTTTGACTCCCGTGTCTGGATATGGAATTCCTGTGGGATTCTCTTAAACGTTAGGATGCTTTAATGCTTCTGCTGCTTGTTCCGTATTATTTTTTGAGAGAACTGATGGAAGAAATATGAAAACATTTGCTAATAAGTTTGCCTATCCCTCAGAGTTCCTCTTACTGGAGAATGTTTTTCAAGGCTGCTTCTCCATCTCCATTTCTGCCTCACACAGGAATTGCAACTCAAGAGTGTATCTGCAGGAACTGGATGCTAAATTAATTCACTTGTTACAAAGCCATGCAGAATAGTGGCTTGTGTAGCGCAGAGGATGTTGCTGAAGAGCTGTATGAAATTACTCTTTACCCTTGAAAGTGTTTGTATCAGGTGTCCAGGTTCTGCCTGTCCTGTGTCAAGCTCTGGATAGAGAGTAAAAGCTGGGACTGCTGGGTTTCTATCCCTGTATCGGATACCAGAGCTGATATTCCATCCCATTTCATCGTAAGTGCTATGTGCTATTTGTGGGTTTCACTTTCAGTTTTTCCAGTTCAGGATATATTTTTGAAGTTTAAGTATTTCTGTGCTCTAATTTCATTTTATTTATCCTTCTGCAGTGTGAGTGAACATTTGCGAGCTTTAAATGCATGTTTGATTGCAAGGAAGTGTTAGAAAACAATGTCATGGTGGAATTGAAAAAATCGTAGTAGAATCTAAGCAATATTCTGATTTCTTGTTTTTTCAGTTCTGTTTTTTCTTGAATTTCACAATAGCTTTAACTTCTATCCCTTTTTGGTTTAAATTTTAAGAAAAACTGTAAATGTGGTACCTTGCAAGTGTCTGACATTGAATTTGATGGTTAGAAAGCAGCTGTGTTGATTACTAATGCTTAAGTTATTTGTTCACATGCACTTACAGAAGGTTTATCTGTAATGACCAAAACAGCTATTTGGGAGAGAGCACTGTAAAAGTTGATAAATTCTGCACTGGCAGTGTTGTTTATTTTAATTCCCATTTCAAATAGTGACCTTTGCATTCGTCTGAAAACCCAATCCAGAGTGGTAATGAGTTTGAATAAGCCAGTTATCTAGGTAGAGTTTCTTATAGTGGATCTGTTTAGCAGGATGCTGCTTTAACAGCTGCGGTTTTTGCAGTCCACATGAGAAATGCTCTGGAGCTTGAGGTTGGAAGAGCTGAGGAAAGATGGGAGATGTTCTTCCAACAGAGTGGGCAGCTGCAGAAGCTGACAGGGTATGGAGCAGAAGTTAGTGATACTGATTTCGAATTCAGCAATCTTCAATGCTCAGGACTTTTTCCTGACTGAAAATATCATTTAGGACACATGGATAATCCTGTTAGCCAAATTCCTTATTTTAATTAGCCAGCCTCAGATGTTGCCCCCCCACAGGGGCAACAGAAGCAACGAACGGGCTTCTGCAAATCCTGCAGTATATGGAAAGTAATTCCCCCTACATAGGAATTCAAAAGGTTGACAGCAGATGGGGCTTCTAGCACATGTCCTACTGTGAATGGAGCTGGGCATTGCTTATACATGTGATAATACTGTTGTCTAGGCAAGTCCAGTTCTTTTGGTGATTTCTAACTAGAGAGATTTGTATGCAGTTATATTATTTGTTTCTCAAGACAAAGTTCGGAAGCCTTAGACGTGCTTTAAGGGTGGGTTGGTGGGAGTTTTTTCCCCCTCTCTTTAACCTTTTCTCTTAAAACAGAGAGAAAATACCTAAGGGATTAGATTTTAAAACTCCATTGACTTAATAAAATATTCGGGTTTAAAAGACAGGAAATAAAGTTCTGTGTTAAAGCTTTTTTTAGTCTGCTTTAAATGTAGCTTCTGGGGTTGTTCCTTAAAACATAGTCTTTAGCTAAATAAATATATGCTATTACCCAAATAATAAGGCATGTTCTGGCTTGGGTTTAAATGACTCTAAAATTGATTTGTAGCCACCCTCTTCACTTAAAATAAATGTAAGAACCCATTACTTTCATGGATTTTTTTCCAACCATATCAAAACTAGCACGTTGGAAACCAGCAAGTTCTAGGATATGTTTATTGTGTTTCTTCTGAGAGTATCCAAAAAGAAACGCTAGAGGTACTGCGCAAAATCAGTAGGGAGGTAGTATTTTTTGATACAGAGTTACATTTCTCTTACCTAAACCCGTATAATTTTCCTCTTGTTGTTCCTCATATATGCAGCCTTTGTCTTTTCCCAGCTATTCTGTTTGATCCTTTACATGGCCTTTGAAGTTTATTGTTTGTTATTTTTAGCAAATTGGTACCCCGAGTTGACTACAGCCTTATGAAGTAGAATAGTAAGAGTAGTAGCTTGGTTGACAGGTTAGTGGTGAGATTTCCAACTACAGCCTACACAAATAGAAGTGGGAGCAATGTACCACTTACTGTGCAAACAATAACACAGATTTGCCTGCAAACATTTTGGTTTCTTTTTTTTTTTTCTTATCTCCCGTATGTATGAAAAAATGCAAATGGGAGAGAACCTTAAAGGTCATAGATGGGATAAAAAGTGTTTGTTATTGATATTGTACAGAGAGCATAATGTGGACATTGTGCTAAGTCTTGTATGGGCCAAAATGAAAGCCAGGGAGCTAGCTTCATGTGCCTGATATATGTATACATGTTTATATTTTTAGTTATTCAAAACATGTGACATGAAATAATGGACATGAGAGATTTGTTAAGGCCAGTTAGTGCAAATGAACTGATGTCATTTAAGTCCAAGGAACTGCACTGTCTGATAATTTGTAGGCAGTCTCTCATCTATTTCTAAATGAACCTTAATTTATATTAAAGAGTTGGTCTACTGTCCCTTTGTAAAAACTTTCAACGTGGTTTATAACTGTAATGTCCTTCTATGTAGGACATTAGGAATGTGAGAAATCACAAAACCTGAAAAGTTTCGTAGTAGGGATTTCCCTACTGTAGAAGGGGCCTCACCTGCTACTATACAGCTCATATCAAACTGTCCTGAAGAGCAGCTCGGTCTCAAAATGCATCTCTGGGTGATCCCCTGCATCACAGTAGTACCATTTAATACACCGATTTTGAGTTTACTGAAGCGGATTCACAAGCTTTGATTTCACACTACAGCAGGAAGGTGTTACCTGTTTTGTTGCAAACAGCTGTTCTGCTTCTGCCTGTGCTTGTGTAGTTTGCTGGAGATTTCCAGAGCAAGTGCATAGGAATTCCTGATGTCACAGGTGTTTGTATAATATAATTGGTAAGGGTACATACTGAATTCTGTATTAAAACTTTTCTAGTAAATATTTGTATTATCGTTCATAGAACTTCTAAGAGTTTTGCTCTTAGACTTGGTTGGGATGAGTTTGGCTGAAACTTGAACCCTCTCTGTTTAAAGGCACCACTGATAATCTTCTGAAATCTATTCCTGAAAATTATTTGTAATTGAAGACCTTGCCTGAAGTCAGAGACTTGTAGGGGGGTCTTACTTTCCTTTTAGATTTGGTGACATAATTGTGTCATATATTTCTGTTGAAGCTCGATGACCTTTAAGATCCCTTTCCAATTCTGACCATTCTCTGATTTTATGGTATGTAGTAGAATGAGTATGTTGGGTTTTCTCCTTTGCAAGTAGTGACCACCTATTGGTTTTGATCTAAGATTTTGAAGGACAAAAAACCAAAACCAAACCACTTTTCTTGAAAAAAGTTTTTTGGAATTTATTGGAAAACATGATCATTCAGTTGACTTTTTGTATTCAACGTATTTGATACATAGAGCTTTTAAATTCTTTTTATCTGTCACTGCTGTATATTTAATACATTCTTAAGATACTCTGAAGGTTTGTTTGTGAGTAGTGACAGATTCTTTCAGAGAATCTCATACGTTCTGCATTTGTTCAGACCAGATTTCAGGTTCAAAGAACCAAACATTTCTAGACAAATTTGGAAGGAGATGTCCATGAGTGGTTACAGATTTCTACAGCTCTTGACTATTTTTTTGAGCACAAATGTAAAATACTGAAGTTTGGACCAATTTTGAATCAATTTACTTTGGTTGTTTTGTTTTAGACTTTGCTGCTTTTGCTGTTCTTGTATGAGTGTCAATGACCAACAAATACAGCACAAAGCCTTATAGTATCATAGATGGCTATCTAAAATGTCTGGGCACTTCTGAAAATGTCAGTCATAACCTTGTTCCACAGTCCTGTTTTCCATTTTGTATGCATGCTACTACTTAACCTGGCTCACAAGTATCCTTTGTGATGTAAAAGATGCAAACCAAATTGTTTTCACAGGTGAAAGATGATATTGTGTACAATTACATCATTGACTTTTGTTTGCTTGTATTTATTTGACTAAATTTCCACAGTCAAGCCTTGAGACCAGGCAGCCATTCTAGAGATACATCCTGAAAGTGTTGGAAGAGTCTTAATACTCTTCTAACATTAAAAAGGAAGCGTAATTTTAAAATGGGTAGATGCTAGCCAAATTAAGCAAGAAGCTAATTCATTGTATCTACCAAAGGGTACCTGTTCCTTTATAAGCTATAAGCAGGTTTACTGTTGGGAATCAAACTTTGATATAACATCCTATTTCTTTACGTTCGTCTTCCGATGTGTTAACTTTGCAATGTTTTTGCAGTCTGAAAAAGAAATACATGGTTAGCATTGTGTATATGCTAAACACTTCACAGGGGGAGTTCCATGCATATTTTGCTCTTATCTCTTCAATTCCTTGGGTAATTCAGGGTTCTCTTCAACAAAGAAAGAAGTTGAGAGAATGAGGACTTGTCTCTAATAGAAGTATGGCTGTTTGTATTCTGCAGTGAGACTTGATTCTGCAGATACTGGTTGTGAAACATTCCAGATCTGTGTGTAGTCTGACATTAATTAAATGCTTCCTACACATCTAGTATCAGCTGGGAATGTTGAGCCAAATTATGCATGTTAGGTAAGCCACGCAGGAAAAGTATTCCTTATAGCACTAAAGAAAGAAAAAAAGTACGCTGAACTCTGTAGATCAAATTGCAGGTTTGTTTAATGTAATATCAATTTAAAAAACTATGAGAAATCTATTTGCACAGATGCAGTCATTGCTGTTTGGGATACCCTGTTATAAAAAAACCCGTCTCTTTTGCTGTTTATCTGAAACAATTGCAATGTTTCTGTTCTTACAGTATTTCTAACTGTCTCTACAATATTCATTTTCTGGCTACAGTCTTTAACAGTAAGATGTATTTTAAAGTAAAGAACAGATGGTCATTAGTCATTCTTTGAAGTCACTTTTGTCTAAATCTGACTGGGTTGTGTTGATAAAGGCAGAGTAATTGTTTCTAACTCCATAGTAATTCTTAGGTCCAGTTTTAAATTATTCTGGAGCATTCACGTCTTTCTTTGCAGTGGCACAAGCAATCCCAAGTACAAAATATCCTCTTTTCTGAATCTTCTGTATTTGGATATTGTACTTTACATGTGGCTGTGCATATGAACATGTGTTATAAATGTGAGTGTGCATACATGCTACCCATCCATCCCGCAGTGCTGAAGCAATTTGTATATGCTCTGTGCTAGGGATTTTGAGGACAAAATGGTTCCAGCCAGTCTTATGGTGACATGACCAGTCTTAATGACACACCACAAAATCTAACAGAATAGTCTGGCACAGAAGTAGGTGAAACCACATTCCTTGGGGGGAGTAGGTGCAACTGCATTCCTCCCATTTGGAGGAGTCTCGAAAAGGCAAACATTATTGTTAAAATCGGTCACAATTGTGGAATGAGCCTTTCTTCCTTTCTGCAAAATCGGAAAGGACCAAGTAGTTTATGTTCTTGAAAAACACTCTTCACAGCTCTCTGCCCACTTAACACCTGACTTCGAAATATTTCTTCAACTGTGATTTGGAGGGAAGAGTCATCCTTGAATCAGCCCCTGCTTTCTCTTGCACTAAGGTTTTTGTCTATCGGGAGTTTCAACGAGACCAGTGTAACTACACGGGCTGCATTTGGCTCTGTCAGGAGGTTCATGCAATTTATGGTACAAATGTGTATATCACTAGGAAAAATTCCTTTAAAAAAACCCAAGAAAAAATAAAGCCTATTTGACCATGTTACAAGGCAGACTCCTTTATCTGTATATGAGAGCATTTGTGTGAAGAGGCAATCTAACTGCACACCACTGCAAGTCAGGAATTGCTTCCTGGCTCTCCCTACCTTTCAGTTTACTCCTTCATAAGCCATGTTCTCACATGACCTTTTCACTGTCTTGAACACAGACCTTTCCACACTGACAGGCTTGCTATTATAATACATATATCCCCTACAGAAAAGCAAAGAAAAATTGAAAGAGAGAATCCTCACTCAGTTGTCGGTGTCTTTAATAAACCCAGTCAGTCATGGTGCTGCCGGAACTGTAAATGTAGAAATAACATCTCTTTACAAGGATTTTCTTTTGTTAGTAGCAGTAGTTCACGTGAACAGATGTGGTCTTCTGCAAGCCTGCGCTTTACTCTGTGTTGGAAAGAATGGGAAGTCAGTTAAGGTACTCATTGCTACACATCTTCCATTCACATTTCTATCAATAACTAATCTCCAGAATTTACTTATTTTCAGTTCTGTTTTTCCTAGGGCTTTTAAGATTGCATGGTCTAATAAATTATTATTTTTTTTACATTTCAAAGGATTACATGTGGAACCTACAGGTAGAATTTCAAAATTATATTCTATAAAATTGTTATAAGTAATTATAAATGTTATGTGTCACATAATATAAAAATTATGTGTTGTAACACAGTAGTATTGTTCATAGGTATGGAATCTGCAAGATGGTGAATATTTCTGCACCTGATAAAAGCAGATGGAACTCAAAATGTATTAGAAATTACTTTTTTTGTTGTACATGCTATTATGCAGTTAGTAACTTTTTTTTTTTGTAACACAGTAGTAGGCTGCAAAGTAAGGAGTGCTGGAGTTTTGGACAGCAAAAGTATGATTATAAGTGAGATAGTCCAGCTTTTTGTGATAATTGACAATACGAATTTTTTTCCAGTATGTGGAGAAAAATTGTTTACTGTTCTTTCTGTCTTTGAATGCAGTAGAGTAAGAAGGCTCGTGTCCCCTTTGGTCAGCACAGTGAATCCTTAGGACTTCAGTGTAATTACATCCTGGGCTCTATTCCCATTACTCCCATTTAAGGGTTTTTTAGGGCAAAGAGCTATTTTTCCCCTAAGTACTTCCTTTTTTAAATAAGTCATCTTGATTCACAAATACTTTATGTAATTCCTGATATTTTGGAGATTCCTACCAAATCTTCCTGGTGGTCTCAGGTTCTTTCAAGCTTCTTCTCCTCAGGAGGAAAACGGCGAGGGGGATTGGGGTGCAAAGGTTTGGGAATGGCTGGCGTATGGTTTTTAAAAGAAAATTTAAATTTTGGGTAGGCATTTGTTTTAATCTCTTTAGAGTCGATGAACCATTCTTTTAGAATAGTTTGACATTTCAACAATTTCTACTGTTACACTTGTAAGGGGACTAATCTACCTCTGTACCGTGTAAATTGTATTTATCACTCTTCTTTCCACTTTTTTTGGTAAGGTTATATTTAGATTCTATTCTTGCTATCTTAAGGTAACATAATTCAGAATTTCCTTTTTTTTTCACATTAATTTCCACATTAATAAATTTCTAAGTTGACTTCAGAACTGACCTTCACATTTTTAGGTTGATACTCCCCTTCAAGGATTTTTGGTGGAATTATGTTCTCAGGACTGAGCTTTTAGAAGAAGATAATGTGAAAAATGGCACAGCACTTTGTCATAGCTAAGGAAAAATGCAATAAAATACGGACAAGTGATTTTATGCTTAAAATTTGTTTGCAGCTGTGTCACAGAGTGAAAGTCAAATGTGATGGTGGTTGGTTGTGTGCTGATTAACTTCAACAAGAATTTACAGCAATTAGTTCTGGTTTGCTATAGAGTCTTGCCTGAGTCATAAATCCTTTAGGATTTGCTGAACATCCTGAACAACTGAGTGAAGATTTACATTACTTTCCTTTACACTGTTTTTTTTTCTCTGACAGCAGTTTAATGACAAGTTCTTGTTCATCTGATGACATCGATCAGGAAGAAATCCAGCTTGCTTTGCAGGCTGCTAAAATTGCCACACGAGAGAAGATCAGATCTAGATTTCATGGCAGTAATGATCTTATTCACCGCCTTTTTGTCTGTATCTCAGGTATGAGAGTCACCTTTTGTTCTGAATTTGTAAGCTATTCCTTTTCTTCTTCTTTTCTTTTTTTTTTTTTTTTTTTTTTTTTTTTTTTTTTTTTTTTTTTTTTTTTTTTTTTTTCTTTTTGGTACACATAAAGTTATAGTAGAAAGGACTAGAGATGCAGTTGCAGGAAGACTGTGTTTTTGGGGCCTGAGCTGCAGTTTGATCTAGAAGGACCTGTTACCTGATGGGAATTTACAGAATCAGAGAAGCAAACATTTTAGATCTGTAGCGTTGAAGAGTTTGGACTTTTCTTGGGTTTGACTTCAAAGTGCTTTCTTTTTCATGGTGATGCCCTATTGTGTTCAAGGAATGAAATTTGATGCAGCAGTTCTAATTTCATGCAAAAGGAATCTCTCAGTATTTCCTGGCAAAGGATAAGGAAGATCGGTATTGACCTGCTGGTAGCATAAAGGTCAGATTGTAACTTGGTCATTATGGAGAATTAGTTTAATTAAATGTTCAGTTTTTATTCCTAACATGAGCAAGTGATCCTCTAAAAATAAATGAGGCCACTACTGGTAGCAACAGGCAAATTTAAGTACTTTTTATGTAGGATGTTTTTATAGGACGGTGTAGTAATCTAGTAATGGGTTTACTCATTTTCTCGAACTCCTAAGGTGTTGCTGACCAGCTGCAGACAAACTATGCTAGTGATCTGAGAAGTATCCTAAAGACTTTGTTTGAAGTTATGGCAACCAAACCTGAAACAGAAGACAAGGAAAAGCAGAAGAAAGGTAAAGAGATCTATAGTAAATTTCTGCTGATAGCCCAGTGGGGATCCATGAACTATCTGACAAGAATTCCCTTAACATACTGTTATCTTTTTGGCAGGACTCACTGTACAGTGATTTGACCTAAGTTTAAAAGAAGTCTTGGAAACAAACTGTAAAAATGTTGAAATCACTGCAAGTATAGGTACACAGGAGTATGTCTTAAGGCAAATACTCAAGAGTAAAGCCTTCAAAGTGCACCTGCTGTTTCCATATTCCTGTGTGTATTCCTGTGTGTTACCAAAGAGCAGACTATAAGATGAGAATTTGGCTTCAAAATAGAAAAATACCCACATTTTAATTCTAGATAATTAAAATCATGGAAACAGAACAAGATCATGAGCCAGTGAAAGATTTTTTTTTTCTCTGTGACCATTTTGATTATTTCTTTTTCAAAATTGGCAAGTCTGCTAACTTATCTAAAAATAACCATGTCATCCCAGCAAGACTGCAATTACCTTTGTCCTTTGTTATGATTACAACTATCAGCATCTGAAGGTGATCAGAGCTCTTTTTTTTCCCCACTTCCTTTCCTCCTGATGGAAAGCTTTTCTTTTCTCTTAGTTTCATTTAAAAGCATTGATGATTGTATGTGACATATTTAGTTAAAAGTTGGATCAAGTTAGCAGAAAAAACCTCCAACCAACCCAACTCTGCAGTGGGATAATGCACAACATGCACTACAGTCCTCTGTTACTTGTGGTTGAAACTTCCAGAACAGTTCTATGGTGGCAGCATGACATGATGTGAATAGGCTGGTTTTTATATTGTAAAAAAAAAAAAAAAAATGGGGTTAGACAGAATCTAAAAAGAGAATAGAAGAGCTCCTGAACATTCAAATCAGAGTAATAAAGAAACTGGACCGGTAAGGAATTATCATGGGGAAATATATATATATATATATATATATGAATAAATATATATAAAAAAATAAAAGTCAGGGACTTTTGGGACAAAGTTTCTCTTTGATACATATGATTTGATATGTGTTATTCACCTAGGAAATATCTCCTTGTTCTCATAATCTATTTCTTTAAAAGGATCCAATTTAAGAATTGGGAAATAAAGTGTAGGATGCAGCTAAACTACTGGAAGTAAGAGGACTGCACGTCCTGTAATAGCAGCATGTTTCATTTCTGTCACCATTCCAAAGAAGAATAGAGGAGACTTTTAAATCACTGTTTGTGTCAGGGTAAAGAAAAAGCAAGAAGTCTAAGAAGGTACATAGAGGTGCTACTGTAGTCTAATCCCAGAAGTTCTAACATGAACCTTTCAAGTGAAAATTGGAAAAATATGAATGAGTACTTTTGAATTGTTTTACAGTTAATCATGGTTTAAGGAATGCAGCACTGGAAGACTGTGCTTTATGTCAGGAAAGTATATCATCCTCAGAACTTGCAGCAAAAGCCAGAGATGGGGACTTTGAAGGTACTTTCTTCTTTCTATGAATTAAAATGAGACAACACTGTATAAAAAAGTGATCATTAAAATGAAAAGTCTTTTACTGTTGGCTCTGAAAAGTGAGTATATGGTCATAGTATGTTTTAGAGACAAAGTCACATGATAAACTGAGCATGTTTCTTTCAGGTTTTTTCCTACAGCCTCATGAAACTCTTGTCTACAAATTGTCATATTCAGTATGAATTCCTCTATATCAGCAGATAAAGGGTCTGTATAGTAAAGGCTTTAATACAGCAGTGCATCTGACAAGTTTCTGAGGGCTGTGTGAGAGGGAAAGCCCTAAGTAAGGTCTTCAACCAAATCTGAAGAGGTTTTTTATATCGTTTGCTGTATGTGGAAGTGCTGCTTTTCTCATGGGAGAAGGACCTTTCATATTTTCTTTACTTTTGTCTTTGATCAAAATTATTTTCGTTAATATTTTCATATTCTTCACCATATTACTTCAAAGAAAAAGGTAGTATTAGGTAAGCCTGCCGAGGTTGCTCGAATCTCACTGAGTACATGGTAAGAGTGAAGAAAAGAAGTCTCAAAGTTTTGGTTGGTATTCAAGCATTCTGAAAACTCAGGGGTTGTTTCACTTTTTAAATCTGAGCTGCTTCAGAGTTGTTATGAATTAAAGCCCTATTATGGCAAACACAGTATAAAAAATGGATTAAAAGATATCAGAGCACTTGCAGTAAAAGAATAAGAAAAGAGAAAGTAGATGTATGAGACGGAGCAAACAAGAAAGCAATCAGCTTTGATCTTCAAGGCTAAGTGGTGGTTTCAGCACACCAGGAGACCAATTATCAGAGCAGTAATATCTCTGTGGTCAAGTGAGAAATACAAGACAACCATCAACTGTGAAACTGTATCTGAGCTTCCCAGAAATTCAAGTGTGCAGTAATTTCCCTGTGCTTTAAAACTTTGATGTATTGTTATGTATTTATCCACATACACTGCTGTCCTTCCACTGAGAGGTTTGGAATGCGGGATGACTGAGAACTGAGTGATAAGCAGTGTGTGTCTCTGCCTCTATGAGGAGGGTGGTGACCAACAGAAAAGAAATATTGGTTTATGTCATTTGTAATAAAGATCAGAAATCACAGGGGGAAAAAAAAGACCTCTTAAAGATTAGATTTTAGAGGAATACTACATATTTATAACTTATTTTGTGCTTATATAAAACCCATGGTTTGCTTGCTTACCCTTCTTCTGAAACTGCAGGCTAAAGGATCTAATCTATTTAGAACAGTAGGGCTAATTCATGTAGAAATATTATCTCTTCTGGAGGAAGATGATTTGGAGGCAGATAAAGAACTATTCAGTAGTCATTTTAATTGATTTTTCTATTGTGCTGTAATTCAGAATGTCACAGAAGGTGCAGTAAAGAACAAATCTTTAAGCAAAATCCTTACCATGTAGAGGCTGTATTGGAAAAGAATGCAAGAGATGATTGATTCTCTACCATTTCAGATCATACTCTTTTGTTTTGAATCGATGCCTGATGCTGTCAGTGAATTTGACTTACAGAACTTGAACTGCAGGATGCTAAATAACCTTCTCACAGTGGATGTACATTTTGTCACAGCAAAGTCACTACACTTCCCTGGCCTGTTTTTCAGCTTTTAGGGTTTTTTGGCTTTTCATGGCAGCTTCTGTTGGCATGGGGAGTGTTTTATGTTTGGAGAAGTGCAGCCTATGACTTGGGGTGTTACTTGTTGAAGAGTCTGGGTACTTAGGTGATGGGAGTGTGGTAAAGGGGAATCTTTGGAGTTACAAGAGCCCCCGCAGCACCCAGGCAATGTCAATCAATTATGTCCCTGCCCTAAGTGAATGGTAAAACTCAGTCTGTGGTATTAATAGCATATGCAGATAACTACAACAAAAACAGCCCCTGCCCGCACCTTTATTCTGAAATAGCAGGTGTTTTATATGTGCCTGCATGGTAGAAAGCAGAGCCTTGTGGGATAACCAAGTCCCTTTGGAATAAGTAGATGTGGATGCCAGAATGAGCACTTTGTGCCAATGTTTTCCCATACTAACATATCCTCTAAAGAGCCAGTTAGCCAGTGGTCCTGCAGGGACTCTGCTTTTGGTAGCTGCACTGCCTCACTGGGAAGGCTTGGGCATGTCTTCATTGATGCCTGCGAGCACCCGGACTTAAAAAAAAACTCCGGAGCAGTTAATTGGGGTGAGATAAGGAAAGGATTTACTGTGCTATAGCAAATAGTTATTACAAGATGCGCGCGCAGAATACAGCTGTGTTACATCTTTTATAATACTAATTGACCAATCCTAAAATGTGTCCGCCTCTTAACTTTGCTCTGGTCCACCCCTTGACCCTCCTCCAAGAATTGGGTCTGGGGTCGTTTTGGGACCACCCTTTCATCACCTTCATCATCTTCAGAGTACAAAGGGTACACAGTTACCTAGTCTTTGACCCTGTTTTGTTGTTCAGGCCCTAATCCAGTTGTCCCCAAACAGTTCAGGCCTTGCCTTGACATGAGACTAAACATTTTCTACTGACTTCAGGGGTAGATTTGATATGGGGAGCATAGAATGGGGTAAAAGGGTTAGGAATGGACTACGGGGTAAGGGAACAAGGGCTGCTGCTTTTAAAAACTACTTCTACTGCTTATAAAACTTATAAAGCCTACAAAAATTAGGAAACTAAAAAAAACTATTAGGGCTTAAGGCATCATCATCAATCTCCTTGCAGGCTTTTTCTGGGAGCCTTCCTTGACTGGTGTGTAAGTGGTTATGCTGTAAATATCTACTTGTACAAACCACTGCATTTCTTCTGACTGTGTAAACCAGTGACTGTAGCCCACTGTTACTTGGCCTTCAGACTTGCTGATGGACAGGAATTTTCTGTATCCCAAAGAGACAGAGTGTACTGGGGAGAATGGAGATGAGCTCCATATTCCAAATCAGAACAAGTCACAGAAGGTCTGCAAAAAGGGATATCCAAAGTGGGTCAATTTGTTGAATTTGGGAAAACCATAGACACACTCCTTGTATTCCCGTCGCTTCCAATACATTCCAGATCCCTGTCCCTCAAGGTCACTGTAACCCTGTACAGACTTGTTTCTGCTGAGGCATGCATTGTTAGCTAATGGCATACATGGTTTTGCTATCCCTAAGGCATTCAGCATGAGGCATAAACTTGGAGCAGATTTTCATCTTGGCAGCCATGTGCCTTTTCCCCCATATAACACCTCCCCACATACCTCATTTTTGCTGGCCACTGTGGAAGGAACAGCCCCTCACTTTGAGAGATGTTTGGGTGGAGGTGGAAGATGTCTAGTGATTAGGGCAACCTTTGCTGCCTGAACACTGGTGTCCTATTTCTTGCAGCAAGCCTGATGGGTTTGTCCTCCAGGCCAAATCTGGGCCATGGGCCACCACGAAGAGTACAGGAGTCAGCGCAGTTATCCCTGTAAATGGATTCAGCACAAAGTCTGAGAGCATTGCACCAATCTGTTGCCGTCATTGCACCAAAATTAATTACATCCCTTTTTTTGTACGTAATTTCTGTACCTCAGGTCACTCAATTATTTCAACTGAAAGTGAAGACAATTTAAAGCGAAGGAGCACATGAGTAGCTCCTCCCTTCTGCCATTGTGGCAGAACAGAAGCATGTATCAAACTGAGCAGGTCCAGAAAGCTGCCTGCCAGGAAGGCTCTTCCCAATTATCAAGTAAATTCCTCCAACAGAAAGTACCAAATGTTTAAGATTGTATTTGATCAATGGTAATTAAAAAAAAAAGCAAAGCAAGCCCAGCAACCTGAACAAATAAATGGTTTTAAGATTCTGCTGAAGGTTTCAGCCTCTACTCAGATTATGAAGATGAATCACTTGTTCTGTCAGATTTCTCATTCTTACTGTGTATAAAACCCACCAGCTGGTCTGGGTCGTAAAACAAATATGAATGTTTATTATGAGCCGACTGACATTGGCAAGGGTCTAAGAGTTAAATCCTGTGACCTTCTGAAGGTTGAAATAAAATAAACTACAGATTAATTGGCATTCCAAAACAAAAGCATTTTCGAAAATGCAGATGAACCTGTGGTGTGTATGTTCATCTTTGCTGTCCTAAAGCTCCAAGATATTTTTCAGGGAAACATACGCATGTCTACTTCATGGAGTATAAAAAGCACTATATGTTTATAGGGAGAGAGAGTGTAAAACAAATAAACTTATATTTTCCTAGAGTATAGGTTTAATTTATGCGATATTCCATAAATAATTTTTAAATATAACACAATTTCTTGCCCTGGTGGTATGATGGAGGTGATGGCCAGTGGAGACAATGTTTTGTATATAAACTCCAGGCAAATTGTAGTGGCAGATGCTCAGAAGAAAGCGGGTTGGACTCTTTGCTGTCAGTGGTGTTAGCTCTGCACTGCAGTAGCAGTAGAAGGGGCCTGTGTCCTGGGAACTTTTACGGTACTACCCTTCTCCCTCATGCCCTGGTGAGCTACGAGCCAGCACAGGTTTTTGGGGAGCTTGTGATCTCCAACTCGGACAAACCACTGATAATAAACTGACCAAGAAGTTTGCAGGGGACTGAGAGTGGGCAGCATGGGTCACACACAACTGAAACGGAACCTCCACGTTTGAAAATGTAAGAAAACTACTCTTAGTCAACCTGGTATAAATGCATCCCTGCCAGGCCAGAGCTCTGTCATTCTTAATATGTACAGTTTTAAAAAAACCCCAGTCATTGGGGAAGTAGAAGTTTGATGTCTTTCTGCCATTTATGCATCTGGGATCATGTTTCTAGCCCCAAGAGAAAACTTGCTTTGTATTTGCCAACAGATTCCCATGTATATACATAGATGTACGCTCACACAGAGTAACTTCTTAATTTTTTGTTTTCGTAAGTATTTTTATGTTTTATTAATTTTTAAATGTGAGAAAGCATAAGTCCCTGCTCACCGTATTTGGGGGCATCATGTTTATCCTTGTGAGCTTGGTGATTTTAATAGTGAGCTTTGGCATATCTGAGTTTTTGACCATACCTGTATTTTGGGGTAATTTATTACTCAGGAGGATTGATCTGTTGTGATTGGGGGAATGCGAATATTTTTAATTATTCATTTCATGAAGTTAAAGGCAGGCTGAGAAAGTGAGTTATGCTTCTTGTCTAAGAATAAGCAAGAAACACGTAGAAATCTGAAGATTTTTCTCAAGGAAACCAGAAAGCATTATGAAGCTGTTGGTGTTTCATGAAAATACTTGCTATAGCATCTCATCTCTCTCTGCAGCCATACATGCATTTTCATGCCTTATCCCTTTAGCATCTGCACAGAAGTGCCTTGCTTGCTACCACCTAGTTATAACTCCAGACATAATGGATTTGCTGTGGCTGCCAGTACAAATACCTGTTTGTGCCAAGTGGTGTTAGCATCTGTTTGCTGCACAATAGCACGCTTTTTCGCCCTGATCCCTTTCCAGCCCACCCACTTCTGTCTAGTCACAAGTCCTTACTGCTCTCCAACCAGCAGCACAAGTGCAATTCAGTAGTTTATAGTCCCAAGGCTCAAGATCTCGTTGCAGTCAGGGTCAAGAAAACCCACTCATTCTCCTGTATGAGCAGAATCTACTCACCGTGACTCTGGAATTAGTTGTCAGCCCCAGATGAATGCTTCAGTTTTTCTTTTGTCTTCTACACACCTCTGGTAACTCCATTATTTTTCATAATGACCAGCAGCACTTTCTAAATGAAACAAGTTAAATTGTTGCACAGTTCAGTGGCCAAACATGTTCTGTCCACATGACTTTTTACTTTTCCCTTACTCGGCAGCTCTGCTTACACCGTGCAAGAGAAGAACCTAGCATTAAGTTTCCATATGGAGCCAATGTTTTATAATCAACTGAACATATTTAATCATGCCTGTAGAATTACAGGATTTTTATGGGTTTTAGGTTGTAGTGCAATAATTTGATCTGACTTGTGTTTTAAGAATTTGCTCAGAGCCTTTTTTTCCTTCTCAAAGACTGTCCCTCTTTGTTGGCACTTTGTGGAGCTTGTTGAGACTTCCTTGCGGTACTTGGGGGAAAACATCCCAGAAGGACTGTAAAGCACAGGCTTATTCAGCTCCATAATCTCATAACTGGGATTTTGATTAAGTTTGAAACTTTTTGTCCTGAAAATACATGTATTGAGTGTTCTGGTATGTCATATATAGATCTACATTATCGACCTTTTTCTATTCTGTAATGGTTGTGACTCTTTCAGAGAAGACTCCAAGTAATGGTTATGTAGAAGATCCAAGTCTCCGGTCAATGTGATATAAAGTAAAGATTTGAACCATATGTCAGTGGAACTCAGTGGAACAACTCTTACAGAAAACACTTTTTGTAAACAATTATTTTGCCCAAAGAACTGATTGCTGATCATATACTAGGACAGAATGTACACAGGACGTCATCATTCAAGGTCATGTTAAATCGGGCAGAGCGGAGGCTTGAGCCCAGGTTTGCAAAGCTCCATGCTTTGGTGAAAGCTTTCTAGATTTGGACTGAAATTCCATCCTAAGAAATCTATTTGACAAGAGCTGAGGCTGAGAAGTCTGTACCTCTTTTCTCCCTCACCCCCAAAATTTTCATCAAATAATATTGTTTAAGCAGAAAATTTATTGTTATTGAAAAAATTTCAACCTGACTGTAATCAACACTGGGCAAGGGTAAAGATTACTTTGGTACAATTGCCCATTAGGAATCTTACATCAAAGTCAGAAATTCCCCAAAATTACATGTGATAAGGGACAAAAAAGGTTCATCTTGCTTGGCAGTTGAAATGAGGGGTAAAGTCGTGTCGTTTTAGTTTTCTACTTTCCATACTTTAAACTGTGAGACTTTACAACTCCTGCTTTCATAAGGAGTGAAAGCCCATCTGACCCTTTTTTCAGCTGTGAGGGTAATGCACTGTGACGGCTGCAGCGGTGTAAGTTCTACAGGCTGCTGTAGGAACAGCCCTCCTAAGGTTAGTTTGATAGAAGTATAATCGGGGGCTTGCATGACATGCTCTGTAATCTAATACACATCAGTGCAGGAGGAGCTTTCAGCTGGAGTCCCACATTAGGAATACTTGATAAAAACAAAAGATGCAGAAAAGGGTCTTCCCTCTGAATTGTCTGGCCATAACACAAACACCAGCACAAGCTTGGGGTTTAGCAGCTGATCTTCAACAGAAAGCTGTGGTGTGCATTTTTCTGATTTGTTTTCCGCCAGAGTATAGATTTGCTAGACTAGGCCTTCTGCAAGCCTCAACAACCTTTGGGATTGTTTCCCTCCCCGCCCCGCTCTCTTGGGTCTCAGCACCACTACATGAACTTTAAGCTTTCTGATCTAACATTGTTTCAATCCACACTGTTGATGGATCCGGGTCCAGGCTCTCTTCCTCTTGTGTTCTGAGACAGGGAGATGCTCTCCTTGGTTTGCTAAGATTAGACTGGCCTGCATTAAGACTATTGCACATACTTAAAATTAATTTACGTGTGCTTTTTGACAGTTTACAGTGTCTGTGATATTATTTTCATCATGCCTACAGTTTTCCTAAAGCTTCAGCATCTTGGATTTATGTGACTTTTAACTTCAAGAGCATCAAATACTTTTAGCTAATGAGGTGGCATAGACATGTAAAGGCGAATTCTAAAAGCTGCAGCATAACTTTAATTAAAAGACCATAAAGTTTATTGATTTATGAGAAACTGTAATGCAAGATTTTTGAAGAGTTTAGAGCTGGAAGTGTTGCTTCTCCTTTTTAAATGTCTTTTTCAGTTTTCACACTATTTAATTTTATCTTGTGCCTTTTTCTTTCTTTAAACTTGTTTCTTATTGATTTAAATACTTGTTTCTTTTCCTTTCTCTCTTTTTTTTCTGTGCATGCTTGTAATATTTTCTTCTAAAATTTATTTCTGTGCTCTGTCTCATTAATCCCTTCCTTCCCTTCCTCCTCCTCTTTGATGTTTGTGCTGTGGACTTCATCCGTTTCCCAGCAGACTTCTCCAAACTCTCATTGCATGATAAAGCAGTGGGCCAATTAGCCCATGAACAAGGTTTTCCCTCCCTTCCTTGCCCAAATCCCCGAAGCACAGGCAGATAATGCTTTAGAGACTGGATGTTTCTATTTGCTGCAGCATGCAGAGCTAATGGAGCAGTGTAGCCTGGAGAAGGACTATAACATAAAAAGCCTATGGATGCAGTGCTGCTGCCCTGCTTCCAGCACATCTTCAGGCTCATGCTTGGGGTTTAATATGTGTAAGGCACTCTGCTCCTTTATCCCCTCTTGAGAGTGCTCTTCAGAGAATATTTCAAAAACCTGTTCTATAAAAAGCCCAGTGACTCAATCGCTAATACATGTAAGTCAGAAAGGCTGCTCCCAAGGTTGAACAAGATGAGGCTGGTGAAGGGGACCAAGGGGTGGGATCCCATTGCCATAGGGGCTTTCATGGGCTCAGAGAGACCAGGTCATTCAGGACTTCACTCTCCCTGCCAGGGTGAGCACCTTGGCTCCAATCCAGGATTGCATTTCATTTCTAAGTGCTTACTCTCAAAACTCTGTGTTTGTATTCAGTGTCAGGCCTCTTTCACAGCTGGAAACAAAGACATTGGGGTAATACCCCAAAGTTCCTTACTTCAGATGTCTTTTCAAGGCTGCACCATTGTATGATTTCGTGCAAGACACTTCTCCCGTGATCTGTCCCCGCACACTGGCTGACTGTAGCTGGGTGATGAGGATTAAAGCAATTACATTTGTACAGCACTTTGAATGTTAAAAGCCATTACATAACCAAGTGTTACTATTTGGGGGTGTGCTGCAGTGCAGCAGATCTTGGTGCGAGCGGTTGGGGTGTTGGGAGGGCACTAAAACCCTGAGGCAACAGGGCACAGGGCTGGCTGTGGAGCACCATCAGAGGGCCTTACTGCTGATGAGTCACTGTCTGGGGAAAAATGTGCCCTTTAACTCACTCTACTGATGCATTCATTTAGTGAGTCAGCTGATGTGACACCAACGTTGAGGCAGAGAGAGCCCCTCCACTGTGGGAGAACGTTCTGTAGAGAGGGTTGTACTGTTTCTATACGTTGAGTACCACTAAGTTGTGAATTATTTTTAATGCAGTTACAAAAACAAAGTTTGCAGATTAATTCATCTGTCAGTCAAGTAATTCTGTAACCATGATTTGTGGATTGTATGATTGTAACGAGTTTAAGGTCATTATTTATCAAAATTTGCTGTTTCTCATGGTTTGGGGTTTGGGGTTTTTTTGCAGTTGTTCTTTTTGTTTACCATGGAGACAATTCCATGCACAATCAATTAAAAAATAACTTTTTCTGCGTTGCACTTCAGAGGCAACAACAGGAGGAAAAGTGGGGGGGGGGGAATAAAAATAACCTTGCCCTTCCACCCAAAAAACCCCAAAACAAACAACCCACAACACAAACCCCAAAAAACCCAAAAGATAAACAGCTGATAAGAAAACTGCTTTCTGTTGATGAGCTCCAGGGTCTTTGTGGTGGGATTGCATTACTTTATAATGTGTCTGGACTAATTGTAATCTGAGGGAGGGAGAGATTATGGCTCTTGCTGCCACAGAAGTGGCAGATCATACAAGCATGCTGCAGTGTGTACAGAAAGGGCCTGTGTTTTGTGGCTTTTCTGTGAATATTAAAATCAGTAACTAGCTGAACATGGTAGCCCACACTACAATACATTTGATAAAGCATTGGTAGCAAAGTAGGCATCTACCAAATCTGCTTCCAGCACCTCTGCAGAGGGAGACCTGGTGGCACAGAGCCTCAACAGCTGCCTAAAATCTGCTGTCTTCAAAATCAGTGAGAATCAGTAGATAGATTATATTTTCAGGGATTTAACTCTGTCGTCTAATGGCAAGTTTTAAATAGGAATATTGTTATCGGCTCATTTTTTTTGGTTTTTTGTTTTGGATATATGTGATAACCTAAGGAACATCCTACTTGGAGAACATAAAGATGCTTCAAGGTCATCAGGCTTGCCATGGTTTCAGATCAGAGATTTCTGTAAAAGTGATACAAAGTTGTCAAAGTCAACATCATAAACAGGTATTAGTAGTAAGTTCCACTGGGCAAGCTACATGTAGTAGCTAGGGAGGTTGGGGAGAAGGAAAAGATTGGAAAGGAAAATTTCTTGGCTTCACTGTTACTAATGCTTCGACTTAGGCTGGCAGTCCTTGCTGCTGAAGGAAAGCCTGCCTTTGAAGTAGGAATTTGTAGCCTTGTGTCCCCACAGAATGTTTTCTGGTGAATTGTTCCCAGTGATAAGGTGAAGCCTTCTATGTGCAATCCCCTTTTTTTCACCACATCGGTCATTTCTCTGCACACTGACTTCTGATTTTGTTTGCTGGCCCTGTAGTTGTAACCTTATCAGACAGTTTGTTCACTAAGTGAAGGATTACTTCCTTAAACTAGTTCAACTTCTAAAGTAGTTTAGATGAGCCCATGAAAGCTGAGTGAAATTCCAAGTTCTCTTTGTTTTTATTAATCTGCTTTTTGAGCATTTCCTGCATTGAATGCTATATCCTTTGTACTTTTGACAAATGTTGCAATTTGACAAAGACATGAAAACTGGTCGTGGTTATTTTTGAACAAAACAGTGGAATTTTCATTTAATTATCTTTTTTTCTGCCTGCAGCTGTATCCCTCTTGACCTCTGCATTAACTGCACCATATATTTTGTTGCTTGCAAATACACTTCTTGGGGCAAGGATCTTGCTTGTCAGGTTTATAAATCAGCAATTGCATGGCTTGCAAGCTGTAAATAATACTCTGAGGGAAAATGCATACAGGGAACTTGGGTAAATACATCCAGCAGTTCATGTTCACTGTGTCCATGGATTCCTTCTGGATAGAACTTGTTTTGCCCTCCATTAGGTTTTTGCCACCTTAATTAAGCAATCACTCTATAACTTCCACAGTTGTAATTTTGGACTCTCTGAGGCCATGTCAGCCTGTCGTGAGCAGAAGCGGCTCGGCAGAAGTGAGCCTGATACCTTCTGCTTTGCCAAAACCAAATCGTTTCCCTACTTGGCTTTTATGAGAGGTTAGAGAGCTCACAGGAGGCATAAACAACTGAAACATTCTGTTCATGATAATGGGCAAATTCTTTCTCTGCTAAGTCTTGCACACTCGATTTTGTGGTTTTGCCGTAGTTACTGGTGACTTCCAGTAAGAGTCCTAATAATTTAGCAGATGGTAATCAGGCTCTGGGTTTATTACCTGTGGAGTTGTTTGCCTAATTGCAGAAAAGCAGTCGGTCTTTCTGTAGGGAGGGCTGAAGAGGCTGGGAATGATCTCTGCTCTAAGCTTGTTTGGATGGCGGGTTGCATTGACCAAAATACCTGTGATCCAGCTCTGCTTTAATAGTCCATTGTCTTCATACTTTATTTTGTTTATCTTCTTTTCCCTGCCATTTGCATTTATGTAAGATATATTTTGTAAGTCGAAAGCTGCTGTGCACTGTTTCAGTTCCTGCTGTGCTCTGCCCAGACTGGGTGCCTGGCAGAGATGGGGGGAATTGAGCCCTTCCAGGCATCCTGAACTCACCCAGCTGGTGTTTGCAAAGCACCTTGAGAAACACAGATGAAAGCAGCTGCTGTTATATTTTGGTTTCCCTACTTCCTTGAGGATCTGGTAATCACGTTTGGTTTTATTCCCTCTTGATTTATGTTCCCTTTTGTTGCTGTGTTTCTGACAGATCCTCCTGACTGGGTTCCAGATGAAGTCTGCAGCTACTGCACTGCATGCAAGGCTCCTTTCACAGTCATTCGGAGGAAGCACCACTGTCGGAGCTGTGGCAAGGTAATGACTCAGTGAGACATGTGAGAAACTATCCACCAAACAGAACAGCACATTCATGTGTACCACAGAAACTCGGCTGCACAGCAAAATGTCTGAGCTTGGCCAGGGCTTTCAAGTCACAAGTGGTTTCATGTATCTTGGCTGCCAACTCTCAGCTTACCCTTAGAAAGGGCTGGGGAGGGTTTTGACTTTTATACAGCAATAAACATTTGTCTGCTAAAGGCAGAATTCCCTGTTGAGATCCTGGAACACCCCCCACCCAAATGCAGAGTCACCCTGAACTACTGCTGTAAGTTTTTAACAAACTGCATCAGCCTGCACTGCCAGGGGTGATGCACACTCAGCTCAGCTGCAGGAACAACGTCCCTTTGCCTTCTTTCCAGACCTTTGCAGTATCACTGTGGTGTGTAGGGCTGCTGCTTTGCAAGTTTGTGGGGGAGGAAGAGGGAGCGAGGGAGAAAAAAACCCAGTCACGTACCTCATAAAGCCAGAAATCCCATTTTGCTCGCTTGCTCTTGCACAAGTTAAAAAGGAAGAGGGTAGTGAAGCTGCTTTCATTAACCTTGTAGTGGACTTGCGGGAGTAAGAACTTGGGAGATATTCACAAATACTCCCTTAGTCTTTCTTTAAAACCAATGGAAAGAGATGTTTCTTTGCATCTCTGGTGGAGCTGCTTTCCCCTGTGACCTGCAGAGCTGGACAGGCCTGCCTTGGCTATTGTCAGTGCTGGGGCACCAGCATCAGAGAGGCTGAGCACAGCCAGAAAAACTGGTCACCTGGGCTAGGAATTGCCTTTAGAGGCCTTTCACTTGCTGTGCTGAGGAGAGGGGTGGTGCCAACACACAAAAGCCCAACACATACAATCTTCTCTGCCCTGTCTTGAAATCAGTTTTGTCCCATCCTGTTCTTCAAAGGAACTGAAGTGAAATTTCCCTCTTGTTTTTCAGATCTTCTGTTCCCGCTGTTCCTCCCACTCTGCTCCGTTACCTCGTTATGGTCAGATGAAGCCTGTCCGTGTTTGCACTCACTGTTACATGTTCCATGTCACTCCTTTCTATAGTGACAGAGCTGGTATCTGACATATTAAACTACTGGTGTGTCTTCTGGAGTCTTGCACGGACTGATACATTTGACCTAAGCCAAGAATTAACTTGAAAGAGGGACCCCATGAGGGCACGTAGGCTTTGACATCCATTATTATAAATTTTGTACAGACAGTTTTTATTGCATTTTACTAAGCTGCTAAAGGGAAGTATGAAGCGTCTGTAGCTCTAAGGCTACAGTACAGTCTTCCATAAATTTATAACATTAATGTTACGATGCCATATGCAGAACAAATGCACTGTGTGGAAGGAAATAGGGCTCAGAGAATGGAACAAGCATTGCTGCTTATCTCACATGCTAGGGACAGAGTAGCCGGTTAACCAGTCCATCCCAGCGGATCAATCCCAAAGCTTGGACACTCCTGTGCCCACTGGAGTTCCAGCATGGCTGTGGGTATCAACACTCTCCCTCCTGCTGCTGTTTTTCCCATTACTAGATTTTTGCTACCTATGCTAGGATTAATTAAAGCAAATCTATTTCAGATCCACATCCGATATTTACAAAGGCAGAATTTTCTGTGAATCCCATAGGAAGGTCCTGAAGCAGAATATTTCTGTTGCCTTTCATTTACCAAGCAGAGCAATAACTCAAAGTTGTCTTCTAAAAATTTTAACAACTTCCAGTTCCATATTTTGGAGTTTTGGAAGTATTTATAATCTGAACCATTTATGCTAAATCTTGTAATAAAAGTCTGACACAGAGCTTTGGTTTCTATATCTTCAGAGGAAATGGTTACCAAATAAAAGAATTAATATTCAAATAGATATTTTTGAAAGAGTTTGGCTACAAAATTCAGTAGATGTTACAAATTATTTCTCCCATAATGAGTTTTTTTAAATGGTTTTAAAAAGGCAAATGTGTAATGAGATATCCAAAAGGTCCTACAGAATGGTCAGCCAGAGAAGGGTACTTGTTGTCCACATTTGGCAGAGTAACCGTGTAAAATATTGCATACTGTTACTTCACTCATGCTAACAACTCAGAAGACATCTGTATTTATTTGAAACACCAGGGAATAATTTTTATCTCCACTCTGAGAGGAAAGACATAAGACTCACATGGATTCATGCTATGATATTGCACAAACTATTTGCAGTAAGAGCTCCCTGAGCACTGAGGTTTCAAAGGTATCTGGACATGCTTTGAGTTGGCCACATGAAAAGCAAGACAGTGTGTGCTGTGGTTACAGAGGTAAAGAGATCAAGAGCTCTTTGCTGTGTCCCCTTTCCTGACTCATGGTGTTACACACTGTGTTTCAAAGTGATAAATACAAAAAAGGATGAGGAAGTTGTTCGCGGTATCACGCTCGAGAAAGGTCATCCTTCAAAATGATAAAGCAAAACTGGCCAGTGTTGATTTATTTTTTTTTTTAAATATAATCTATTTATTTTGTGGGGACATTCCCTTTGTTCAATGTTAATGAGCCATATAAGGGTACAGCAGTTCGGCAGTACTGTCATATGAATCAGATGAAACAGCTTCACTTAGTTTACGTGTAATGCACAAGCCTTATGATGCTGTTTGTAGACAATGTCAGCTATGATGTGTTATTCTCACCTTATTTATATTTTTTACTATTATTACTTCCCTGAAATCCTTCTCATGAAATCCCTTGAGTTGGAGTGTCTGCATTCCCCAGAGGTTGGAAAGGCGTGGGGTTGGGTGATTGGTGGGAGATGGGTAATGTGGTGTGAGCAATGATATGTATTCAGGCTTAAATCTCAGGCTTCACATTGCAATGATTATTGCAGTTTTATTTTTAGGAAAAAAAAAAAAAACACAACAAATTTAATGCTTCTTTTATAGGATAAAAAAATTGCAACAAACTTCAATTGTGAAATAAATATGCACAAAAAGTTGCTTCTGTGGAAAAAAAATCTTATTTAATGGACTGAATATTTATTTAAGCTTGTTTTTATTTTGTAAATGCTGTAATTCAGAATCATTTCCATAAATATGATATTTAAAGATCTCAGACACTATAGTTTCTTATGTAAATACAGACTCCTATTTCTCTTACTGAAAAGCACAATGACTATATCAATACTAATATACATTTGCCTCAAGGAAGACTTTCATCTTGTAATCTCTTCAGATAATTAAAGTGTCAGGACTTTCTACTTCCATGTGCTGGATTGCTCTTTCATTTCGGGGTATGTTTACATGGAGTGACAGCTGCCATCCTGTCAAACAAACTGGCCTTAAGTCTTTCTCACTTTGCAAGTAATGTGAAAGAAAGGAGTTTAAATTTGAAAATGGAAGTACAGAGAAGGGGTGGTAAATCAGAGCTGGAGTACCAGCCTGTCACTTAGCATTGCCTTGTGCTATCTCTTGCCACCAGCTGAAAATCTCCCTTCCCGAAATATCTTGTGTCAATGGCCACTTCACACATCAGGCACATTTGATCTGCCTGTGTCACATCTGAATAATCTTTTCTGTGGGGGATACAAATCTGCAATGAGAACAGCGCTCCTTGCATCTGCATGCACAGTTATCCTTAGGAAGCATAAATGCCCAGAGCTGCTTTGTTCTTCTCCTTGTATGAGATACAGCTGTTAAAGGTTTTATGAGAATTAATTTTCATTTCCAGAGGACTTTAATGCATGGCTTTGGGATGCAATTGCAGCGAACAAAAACCATGTTGCAGCTCCATGACATTGGGATCCCAGCTTCTGTGGTGCAACAATGGGAAAACTTTATGGGAAGCCTGCACACAAGCGTAAGATTGCATTTGAATTAATATACATAATATTTATGGGCAAATAACGCTGCCTTAAGGTGTGTATGAATAAATGAACAGTAGAAATGTATCCTAAAGGGACATTTTAATAAAAAAGGGGATTTCTTTTCTCCAGAATACAATGGGTTCCACAGCAGTTTTCCTGTTAGGGATACCACAATGGAAGCAAACGGGATAAGGTAAGAGCAACATTGGCAAAGGTGGCAGTAATTCACCTGGTGCTGGACTGTCGTGTATGGCAGGTTCCTTCTGAATCACAGCTGTTTTCAGGGGGAAAAATAACTACAGTAAACTCTGAAGTGATCCTTTCTAGGTCTATGCAGCATTTTCTGCTCTGTCTGGGTTTGTAAAAGCAGACGGATATCAAGGCTCCCTCTGCAGTGAAAGGAACTTGACTAAAATACCTCTGCTTCCAGGGAATGCCCCTGTCCAGAACGCTCTCATAAACTTAGAAGCTGTCCCACAGCATCTCGGTGAGGAGGAACCTGGGTGGAAGTGGTGGGTGAGGAATGATCTTTGTGTGCCTTGTGTAACCTGAGAGGAAGGAGGAGGAAATGGGCGGTGTGCCCGTGTGGTTGTGCCTGCACTGTAGTGGGGAGATGTGAAAGACGTGGAAGCAGGAAATTGACTGTAAGAGAGCTTCAAACACAGCCCCATCACAGTCCTGCCTGGGAGCTGGAGGAAACCACCAGCGCTCTCAGTGTGTTGCTGAACTCACTGTCAGTTCATACAAAGTCAAAGCTGCTGGGGCTGCATCCTCTGGTTTCCGTGGCAACCCCCGATAGCATCTCCCTGCTAGTGCCAAGACTGCAGCACTCTGTTCCTGCACAGGCAGGCACGGAGGCTTCTGCTTTCTGCTTCGTCAGAGGGACTGTGATGGCTCAAACATCTTTATTTGTAACAAAGGTTTATGCTGCAAAGTCAGGTGCTTATTTTCTGATGATAGCACTTTACTGAATTACGCTTTATTTATATTGTTTGTCTGGAAGAAATCATCCCTGTGGGTATCCTTTTGACTGTTTCTGAGGGGTTTTTTAGTTTTTTTTCCTTCTCCTCTTTTCCCCCTTTACCCCACCACATCACCCAGCTTTCAGTTTCTGCTGTGTATAAACTAGACTTATTCTGTAGCCTCCCTGGGTATCTTGCAGATAGTGAAATATTAGACAACTCCAGGAGCTTTCATCTCTATTGCTTCCTTATACCTGCAGGAATGTCCTGCCACAGGTCCTTCCTGGCTGCCTGAGCTGCCATGGGTCTTGCACCAAGTTGTTTAAAGTTCTGCAGTATTCCTTTACTTTGTGAAGGAGAAAGGATGGATCCTGGTTCCCAAGTTTAATAGCTGTTAGCAAATTATAGATAGTGCCAAGACTGATTTTTTTCATTTGGGTCTTTTTTCCCTTTGCTCTTAAAGCAAAAAACGGCAAAATATAGGAGGATGAAGAGGAGAAGAGTTGTTATAGCAGATCTGGAAGTGTGAAGATGATGTTTTAATGAAATAATTAGTTTTCTTTGAAAACAAGCCGTAACTGCATGTGCTAGGAATGCTGGGGCTCATGCATAAAACAAACCAGGCAATTAGTCTTTCATGAAATCGCTTCATTTCTTGTTTTCACTAAACATGAAGGCTCTGAAGTGTCAAGTATGATTTTCCCTCATGTTTCACTCAAAGGTATGAAGTTGATTTGTCTTCTCAGTTCTTCTCAGCCACCGGCCTGCTGGGGCTCTGACTGAGCCTGTCTGCAAAAGAGAATATTCTGAGTCCGAAGTGCTGCATCAACAATGGGGTCTCCAGGCCTCCCACCCTTGAGGAGCAGGGAGGGGTGCCCGTGGGCAGGAGGTGACTGCAAAGGGGCTGTTGCTCATGTCCAGCTGCTCTGAGCAGTGCTGCCATCTGCCCCTCCTCATGAGCACGAGATGTCTGACACAGCTGGGATGTGAGGGACCACTGTGCCTGGGAATGGCACAGCCAGCAAGCACTGAGCTTGTAACTATCTCAGACACTACAGAGACTTTATTTTTGGGAAAGTAACCCCATCCCAGGCACTCACACCACTTCAGCAAGCACTAAACTCGTGTCTTACTCTAGAAAGTCTTATTTATGTATTTTTGCGCTTTTAGATAGTTCTTCACAGGGCAATAAAACATTGCTCTTACCACTGTGACATTTTATTCACTGAGTTAATAAAAAAGAAAGAAAATAGCAGCAGGGAGGATGTTAGAGGTGACTGCTTTCTAGGTAATACTTCAGCAGTGGCCAGCTTTCAGGTTTTTAGCTGGAATTAGGCTGTAGTTCCAAGGGGCTTGTCAACACGGTGGAAGATGATGAGAAGAAACAGTCCTGAGTAGCATTTGTGCTGGTAGTTCCTCTCTGATGATGTGCTGTAAAACTTGCTAAAAATATCCATCTTTCTTAAAAGATGTGTCTGAAAATGATGCTTAAGTGCCCCAGCCTTTTTGGACAGTTCGGAGAAAGTTGTCCCTCATCCTTCCAGGGCTGGAACAGTGGCTCCACCAAGGGCTATCCCAGTCAGGTCTTGGCCATGAGAAGTCACCTGTCCGGTATGTTAAGAGCAGTGAGAATGTCCTGGCTTTTTTACTGTGGGACCTGTACTGTGCCATCTTCCTCTGTGTTTGGGGAGCCTCTGAGATCAAATTTTGAGGCACTTGATAGATAATTATTTTTTTTAGCCAAGACAATTTGTGGTTGTTGCTTCACTAACAGCTTTTCTGTTTATTATGCAGAGTAAAGCTTGCTGGTTTCGGGTTGTTTTGGGTTTTTTAATTGATTTCACTTTCTTTGGCTTATCTGCAGAAAGCTGGAAATTAATAATTGAAGATATAAACAGAAAAATAATCACTTCTTCAACTTCATAAATACATTTAAAAGAAACTGCCCTGTAATCCCTTGGCTCTTGAGCACTGGGACATGGTACAGAGAAAACTGAACATCAAGTAGTTTGAAAGTCCTGGGTTTGTTCAGATGTTCTCTGAACCATCTAAAGGAGTCTAGGAGAACTTGTAGCTACTGGAAAAGGAAATACAGATGGATGATCTCTGGGGGAAATGGTCTCTAGTGGGGAATGAAAATTAAAGGTTCGAGCCAGTGATTGTAACTTATTTTTGTCTAGAAATAACTCTTCCCTAATTAAAAAAAAAAAAAAAGGAAGTTGCTGTACTCCCCATGTAAGGAAGCTCTGTTCAAATAAGAAAATTGAACTAATTTGGTCCAAGTGTGTTGGAACAGAATATAGAGCTACAAGAAATTCATTTGTTGACCCATTTTAAACCCTCTAATTGCCACATTTTTGAGAGTTTCTTACGGGACGGAACATCAATCTTGCTTGGAGAACAGTAGGAAAACCTTGCCCAGCTGTAGTCCTGAAAGGCAGTTTTCTCTGTCACATTTGCTCCTCATATTCTGCTTTTGCCTTTTCTCTTACTTTTTTCTCTTTAAAGGAATGATACTGGAGTTAGACTCTAAACTGAGTCTCAGGGAAAATGCTTCCATATTTCTCTCCTGTAGGGAGTATTTGAAACATGGCTGTGTCTAGTGTCTGTCTCAAAAACGTGTGTTGTGAAGACCTGAGGATGCAGGCTTGCATCCAGATGCAACTTTCGTCTCATACTGGAACAAAAGCGAAGTAGATGCTACAGTAAAGAATCCAAAAATCAGGCTGTTGTACAGTGTGAAAGCTTAAGGGCATCTTAGCAAGAGACTCTTGATGGTACATACTAAAAATACCCAAGTAGAGAGCCAGCCTCTGTCAGGAGCCCACAGGTGATGCACCCCTGACTGGGGACCTTGGACCTGGCCAGGATGGAGGGAGAAGCCAAGGAGCTGACAGCCTAAGGGACACTGCCCAAAGGGATTTCACACACACACACACCCACACACCCTGCCATTCCAGGAGGGGAATGCAAGGCATTTCTTACCTACTGCATTGAGGGTATTATCAAGGAGCTTAGAGAAAAATCCATTGGGTGGATTGGTGCTGCTTCTCTATTTCCACCCAGTGTCACAGAAATCCTGTTCCTTGGCAGGTAGAGGGGACAGAGATGCTGTTGTCTTTTTGCTTGCTTGCTGCAGTAAGAAATTAAAAGAAAAAAGGAGTGTTCACTTTTTGAAAATCTCAAATTCCCATTCATGCAACAAATAATTCTCATAAAGTGATCTAATTACATAGTGCAAATAAATACAAATCACTAATACTAAGTTGGTTTTAAACAGAAAAAAAAAAAAAAAAAAAAACAAAACCAAAAAAAACAAAACCCAAA